>JAKGSA010001360.1:0-70387 GCA_033558755.1 Philaethria dido
TTTATTCCATCACTCGAACAAAGCTAAGAGCTCCTCATACATACTGAACGCAAGGCTTTGTTCTTTTCCCTATTATATCAACACCTGCACTAAGAGTGGTTCCCCTTCACTGTCATCTGAATGAGATTTAGTGGAATGATAAGTTTTTTATTTAAAACTGTAGGTAACAGATGAAATTATAACTAAATATATACATAAATAAAAAATAAAATACAGTGGGGAACGGAAATGTTGAAAGAGAATGGAGTGTCTTTACACTAGGTTCTCGGATTCCCTCTATGTATGTATGTATGTATGTAGACATATACGAGTACATATATCTATTCAGTAGTGTCTAGTCACTCTATCGATTATAATGGAGTAGCTATATAAAGTGCATTCTCATTTTAAATATTAGCTGAGTCATGATTTTTGATCATATTTCATCATAATATTACTATGGGTAGTGAAAAGAAATAGAATTATTTGTATTGTATTGAATTATATTTCCTTACTAGTTGTTACCCGCGGCTTTGGTCGCGTGATCAATGACAGTCCGTACTACATACTGCTAGGATAAGCATTAAAGTAGCTAAATTTTATTTATTTTCTTACCAATAATATAAGATATGTAATTTTGAAAATGTTAAAAATAGAACGGAGTGTCTATGATTCTGTCTGCCTACCCTGCTATATGTGGGATACAGCGTGAAGCTAAAAAAAGAAACAAAAGACACAATATTGATTTTTTTTGAGGAACCTGAGAACCTAGTATTAACGTACTCCGTTCTTCATTTTCCGCCGAATTGAGGCATTGCGTGCTGAGTGGCGTAACTCAACGCCGCGCTTTGCCTTGTTACCAGACCCACGAAATGAAAATATTAAACTTTCCTGACGTGGGAATCGAATCCACAACCTGTCGCGTTTACAATAGCACGTTTGTGCCTCTGGGCCACGACAGACATTAATATTGTATAATTAAAAAAATACAATCGAGTTAAATCTGTTTTTAAATGGGTTATAAGACTAAATAACCTGTTAACTTCTAATAGATCGCGTGCTTTTCATACATTACCATTGATGATAAAACAATAGCTTCGATGATCAAATCGTTTTGATAGCTTTTAAATCTTGTATCAATTCATCACTGAACATGCGATGTCACTAAAAATTAAGATTTAAAGAAAAAAGAAAACCTTGTTTAAATACAATGTGGGGTGCACAACAAAACTAAGCGCGCAACGCGGCAACGTGTGTCAGCTCACCGAGGAACAATGATGGCGGTCCCTGATTGGCCGTCCCTGATTGGCCATGAAAAGGTCCACGCTGATTGGCGTAGAGTTAGAAAAGGTCAACGCTGATTGGCGTAGATTTAGTGTGAAAAAGGTCAACGCTGATTGGAGTACATTTAGTATGTGAATAATAAAAGATGATTGTGATTGGTTCCTCTAAAATTATAAATACCGTGCATACCTGGAAATAAAATGAGTGCTTACCCGACCGTCGACTTTAATTGATCTCCTCGAACATGCACATGCATAACAACAATATACTAAAAAGTATTTTTTTAACGCCTGTCGTGGCGCAGAGGCACGAGCGTGTGACTGTAAACGCGATAGGTTGTGGGTTCGATTCCCACTACAGGAAATGTTAATATTTTCATTTCCTGGGTTTGGTAATAAGACAAAGCGCGGCGTTGAGTTCCAGCACTCAACACGCAATGCCTCAATTCAGCGGAAAGTGGGGAACGGAATTGTTGAAAGAGAATGGAGTGTCTTAACATTAGGTTCTCTGGTTCCTCTGCCTACCCTACTATATGCAGGATACAGCGTGAAGTTAAAAAAAAAAACGAATTACTCGAAAACTATTCGTCATATCTTAACTAAATTTAAATGGAACCACAAAAAACAAGAACCATCAAAATTGGTTCATCCAATAAAAAGTTATGTTTGTGCCTTTATATAAAAGTGTGTATCAAACACATGCTAGCTTCAGTAGGTATATAAATACGTGAACCAAAAACTTTGTACCCCTTTTTGGGAAAATTAAGCGCACAGAGGAGCATGAAACTTGGCACACTTAGAGTTTATATAGGGAAGGAGAGCAGAATGCAACATTTTTTTTAAATAATGCATAAAAAGTATACTAAATTAATAAAATAAATGTTACACACACTGTTACCATAGTTTGACATTCGCGTCACATATAACGTGACGCGACATACATTGCTAATGACAACGCGTTGTTAACGCGTCACCGGGGCCACTATTTTAACAATTAAACGTATTTCGTTCATCCATTATAAAAAAATATTACCTTTCTGCCACTCCGTCTTCATATAAACCTAACTGTGCCAAATGACATAATCCTCCGTCCGCATAATCCTTATAAAAAGGGGTCCAAAGTTTTTCCTTCACGTGTTAATATGATGATCGTCATTACTCTTCACTGAGAAAGAAGTTTTTATATTATTTAAGAAATAAAAACTTTTTTCTCATGTTATTATAATATGAAAACATAAGATTTCGTTATTTAAGAGGCATGACGTCTTACAGTAAAGATAAGGTTGTGGGTTCGATTCTCATACATGGGAATGATTATTATTATTTTTTTTTAACTTCACGCTGTACCCCGCATATAGCAGGGTAGGCAGAGAGAACCTGAGAACCTAGTATAAAGACACTCCATTCTCTTACAACAATTCCGTACCGCACTTTCCGCTGAATTGAGGCATTGCGTGCTGAGTGGCGGAACTCAACGCCGCGCTTTGCCGTGTTACCAAACCCAGGAAATTAAAAATTCCATTTCCTGGAGTGGAATCGAACCCACAACCTGTCGCGACAACAGTCGCACGCTTGTGCCTCTGTGCCAGGACAGGTGTTTTATTTTCATAAATATTATTAAGAGGGCCTTTGAACCATATAACTTAAATAATCAACGCTTATACTTCCTTTCAAGGAATTCTATTTATAACTTTATGTTAAACTAAAACTTAATCACAAACTGTTAAGCAAATGAACAAGTTATGACTGCCCACGTCAAAAATATACTTTATTAAAATAATAAAATCCTACTAATAAAATATAAATGGCAAAATTTGTGAGGATGGATAGATGTTTGTTAGTCTTTCACGCAAAAATTACTGAACGGATATAGACGAAAATTTTGTCTGTTTACTCAATCTCCAGATTATTGATTACAGTACAATAATATTTTTGAAGTTTTAAAGTGTTAATCCACACTTAGGAAACGAAAAACATATTTAGAAAACGTATAACAATTTGAACGCAGCGGGACTCGAACCCGCGCCTCTTGGAAACCGTCCAAGCGCTCTGACCACTAAGCCATGCGTTCTATATGCAGCTGCGTCGAATTTTTTATATGCTTGTTACAACTTTTTTTGTGTTGTTAGCATCTCTGTAGAGAGATTTTTACAATGTTTCTGCTACCCAAAGATCATGTCAAACAACAATCATTTGACAAGAGAGAATACTATTTATTAACTATTTTTGAGTTTTAAAGTGTTAATCCACACTTAGGAAACGAAAAACATACAAACTACAATAATAATTTTAAAAATGTTCCTTATTTTATTTATCATAGTAATTTCTCAATATTTACCTCCCTTATAAAATATGATAGCTAATGTTTATGATTTGGTTCCATTTGTTAAACAGTTTTTGAGTTATTCGTAATAATTTTAATTTCTGTACATTTTTTTTTAAATTAGCTTACTTTTTTATTAAAACCATAATTATGGTTAAATTAAGCTATCATTCATAGCTGTAATAATACCGCACGGAAACAATTCAAATAACCCATTCCGTTAGGTTATTTTCAAAGCAATAACCTTCTTATACATACGTACATACATAATCTCTATATAGGGAACAATTTTCATATGTAATCTAGTACTATCGTGGCTTGTGGTTAGTCTTAGTAGTTTAGTTAAGTTGCCAACTTACTGCGCGGTTGAAAGTTATCTATATGTACAATATGATAGCTATTTAATTATAAGGAAGCATTTTCATTACTTATACTAGTACAAGACAAGGCGGCGTTGAGTTCCGCCAGTTAATATGCAATATCTCGAATTCGGCTGAAAAGCAGCGAACGAAGTGTTTTGACACCTGCTGTGCAGAAAAAAACGCGACGCTAAAAAAGATAAAAAAAGTAGTACTCTTTTATCTGCAAAAGTAAAAGTTCAGATACTTTAACTAACAACAAAAATTATAGTAACTGCTTAAGAATTTATACTGAATTGTACAAGAACGTAAATATTAATTGAAAAGTGTACAAAAAAATATATTGTAAAAAACAATAAACCCTAACTGCGCATAAAAAACTGAAAAGAAAAAAGCAAGGTTTTTTAGGTGGTAGGAGGTTCGTCCTCCGACTGGCTCGCGACCACTATCATGTCAAAGACAAACCGCCAAATATCTAATGATGTGTTCCGGTTCGATGCCATGTAAGCCAGATTTTCCCCTTTCCCACCCATCCTTTCCCCAAAATGTGGTGGTTCCGATAGCGGAATACCACATTGTCCCCCCCTACCATCAGTATCCTCTAGGTTATAACGCATCTACAACATCTCTGGGTGCTAGATGTCTATGGGCGAAGGTAACTACTTACCATCAGGTGGTCCTTCTGCTCGTTTGCCGTCCGTTATCAGCCAAAAAAAAAAAAAAAAAAGTAAGTCCAACACAGAGTAGATTACGACGTGACACACTTTTTAACCAGTGTTCTAAAAAGTCCCGCAAAATATACTATCGGACGTTCCTTTTCAAAACAAGAATCGCTCATATATATTATGTCATTGCAACGTTTGACGAATCGTAAGAAGAGTTGGTGGTCTTAATCTAAATACATTTTATATTAAAAAAAAATTACAGCACTACGTTGTAAGCTAAGTTTAAATGACAATGCCTCATTTGAATTGAGGAGTGTCTTGTCATTCAGAGGCGTGCGATTGTAAACGCGACAGGTTGTGGGTTCGATTTCCACTCCAGGAAATTTAATGTTTAGTATTTTCATTTCCTGGGTTTGGTAACAAGGCAAAGCGGGCGTTGAGTTCCGCCAATCAGCATGCAATGCCTCAATTCGGCGGAAAGTGGGGAACGGAATTGTTGAAAGAGAACGGAGTGTCTTAACACTAGGTTCTCAGGTTCCCTCTGCACCTTCCCCTGCGGGATACAGCGTGAAGCTAAAAAACGTGAATCTGCAAAAAAACTGTAAGCCGAATATGATAATAATTTGCTAAAATATCGAATAATATCAAAAGTATTCCCCTATAATTAAGTTTGACCGCAAAACCCTTTTCACGTTGGCGTTATTGGGAGCTAAAATGTTGCTTCGTGTGGAATATTTATTCGTAATTTAAAGGACTAATTAGGATCTGTCTTTTACATTTGCTGTTTTGTTTTGTTTTACAAATACGTGAAATAAATGATATTGTAATAAGACATGTTTTGAAGATATATGAGGATTTCAATTAAATTCTTTTTTTTTCTAGAATACAGTACAAAAACTTTGTAGTTACTATTTAAAACTTTACGCTTTTTCGCATTGTAGATTAATAAAAGAGAACCTAGTGTTCGAACACTCCGATCAACCCTTTCTGCTCGAATTTTAGGCGTTGAGTGGTATAAAACGCCTGTCGTGGCGCAAAGGCACAAGCATGTGACTGTAAGCGCGATAGGTTGTGGGTTCGATTCCCACTCCAAGAAATGGAATTTTTCATTTTCTGGGTTTGGTAACAAGGCAAAGTGCGGCGTTGAGTTCCGCCACTTAGCGCACAATGCCTCAATTCGGCGGAAAGAGGGGAACGGCGTGTCTTAACACTAGGTTCCCTCTGCCTACCTGCTATATGCGGGATACAGCGTGAAGCTATGTATGTATGTACGAGAGGCATAGTTCAGCGCGTTTTTTTAACAAAGCGAAGAAATTAATACAATTTAATTATAATCATTACTCCGAAAGGGATTCGAATCCACAACCAAACCAGTTTACAGTCAGACACTGCCATATTGTTTTCTTGATAAAAAACATTTTGATTGTATAATTGCAAATAAAGAAACCGACTTTAAGGAAAATGCACTAAAAAGTATATTTATTACGAATAACTCAAAAACTATTCGTTAAATAATAATTAAATGAACTGGAACTATATCTGAGGCACTAGCTATCAAAAAAAGAAATATAAATATTGGTTTACCCAGTAAAAAATATGCGTTACACACATAAAAAAATACAGTCGAATTGACAGCCTCCTTTTTGAAATCGGCTAAGAGGCGACAAGCGTATAAAAAAAATAATTAATATTTTTTATCTATATATTAATACGCGAAGGAAAAACTATGGATCCCTTATTACGAAATTTAAGTAGACGGAGGAGAATGAAACTTGGTACACTTATAGTTTATATAGAGAAGAAGTGCAGAATGCTAACATTTTTTTTAAATAATGCGTAAAAAATATATTAAATTAACAAAATAAATGTTACACACACTACCATGATTTATAAAAAGTGATATATAAATTGCTAAAGACAACGCGTTGTTAACGCGTCAACGGAGACCCATCCTTTCCCCAAATTTCCGTAAATTTCCGAAATTAAATTTCCGTTTGGGGAAAGGATGGGTGAGAAAGGGGAAAACCTAGCTTACACGCCATCGAACCGCATCAGAAGCATCTATATATCTATCATAGCTATCAAATAAAAAAAATATCATCAAAATTGGTTCTCCCAGTAAAAGGTTATGCAGAGACACACAAAAAATACTCCTAAAACCTCCTTCTTTTGTTGCAGTCGGTTAAAAACCTGTATAATTATGAAACAATGCTTGCCTAAAACAATATTGATTTTGAATCCATATTGAAAGTAAAGTGAAATTAGTTTATCGACTTTTAATAAAGTGTCACGTCTGTAGATATCGTCTGCATAATCCAAGATTCCACCAAGTTATTACTGGTCAGATTGCGAGTATTATCGAGTTACTTGGCCGCGCTATATTGAGTTAGTTATTGGTGGCTAAAATAACGCTTTGTGGATTAATTGTAAACTAGTGTCTCCGTTGACGCGTTAACAACGCGTTGTCTTTAGCAATTTATATATCACTTTTTATAAATCATGGTAGTGTGTGTAACATTTATTTTGTTAATTTCATATATTTTTTACGCATTATTTAAAAAAAATGTTAGCATTCTGCACTCCTTCTCTATATAAACTATAAGTGTACCAAGTTTCATTCTCCTCCGTCCACTTAATTTTCGTAATAAGGAATCCATATTTTTTCCTTCGCGTATTAATATATAGATAAAAAATATTAATTATTTTTTTTAATACGCTTGTCGCCTCTTAGCCGATTTCAAAAAGGAGGCCGTCAATTCGACTGTATTTTTTTATGTGTGTAACGCATATTTTTTACTGGGTAAACCAATATTTATATTTCTTTTTTTGATAGCTAGTGCCTCAGATATAGTTCCAGTTCATTTAGTTGTTATTTAACGAATAGTTTTTGAGTTATTCGTAATAAATATACTTTTTAGTGCATTTTCCTTAAAGTCGGTTTCTTTATTTGCAATTATACAATCAAAATGTTTTTTTATCAAGAAAACAATATGGCAGTGTCTGACTGTAAACAGGCTTGGTTGTGGATTCGAATCCCTTTCGGAGTAATGATTATACTTAAATTGTATTAATTTCTTCGCTTTGTTTAAAAAAACGCGCTGAACTATGCCACTCGTACATACATACATAGCTTCACGCTGTATCCCGCATATAGCAGGTAGCCAGAGGGAACCTAGTGTTAAGACACGCCGTTCCCCTCTTTCCGCCGAATTGAGGCATTGTGCGCTAAGTGGCGGAACTCAACGCCCCGCTTTGCCTAGTTACCAAACCCAGAAAATGAAAAATTCCATTTCCTGGAGTGGGAATCGAGCCCACAATTTCACTTATTTAATCATTTTATTGTCATTAGTAATATATATTGTTTCTTTTTTTAGCTTCACGCTGTATCTCGCAAATAGCAGGGTAGGCAAAAGGAATCAGAGGACCTAGTGTTAAGACACTCCGTTTCCCACTTTCTCGCTCTGAGTTGGCGCACAGTGCGCCGAGTGGCGGAACCTCAACGCCGCGCGCTTTTATTTTATTGCCATAATTATAGTATGATTTATTCGATATTTTCAGTCAATAGCCTGGGGTATTAGTCATTGTCGTGTTTACTTAGAATGATAGGGCACACTGAGCCAACTTACCTTCAATGAACCCAACCAAATGACAGTAAACTTCATCAGTATTTTAAAGAGCACTTAAATAACACAGCAGCCAGTGAACAAATATGACCTCATAAAAGTTATTAGTGTTGAGAAGTTACTTATTTTCGCATATCTTTACAATATTACGGTTTTGAGTTGCTTTTATTGAATTTGTCAGTCGAACATGCAGAGCAAGTTAGTAATATTACCATGATACATATTGCATACCAACACTATAAAAACTCTGAAAAGTACTCAGTCAAAAGTTGGTCAGTTTATGAGTGAACTTGCGCTACACAGATGTCATCAAACCGCTTCAAAGGTAATGTGTGGGCAAAGAGTATAAAAGGGCAAGACAACGCGACGGGTCAGGGTTCGATTCTTTGACTTCGTTAGGTCGGAATTTTTTCATTTTGAACAGCGCGGCTGAAGCCTCTTCATCAGCAGGCAATGCCTCATTTGGCGGAAAGTGGGGGAACGGAGTGTCTTAACAATAAGTTATAGCCGCTCTTACACTGTTATATGCAACATGAAGATACAAACGATACACACAACGTGATACAACGTGCGTGATACAACATCCTTTCCCCAAATTTCAGTTCCGACGTAGGCAGCTATAACTTATTGTTAAGACAATTCGTTCCCCCATTTTCCCGCCAAATAGAGGCATTGCCTGCTGAGTGGAGGAACCTCAACGCCGCGCTTTGCCTTGTTAATGAAACCCAGAAATGAAAAATTTCATTTCTGAAGTGGGAATCGAAACCACAACCCGTCGCGTTTTACAATCGCACGCTTGTGCCTCTGCGCCAATGACAGGCCTCTTTGAAAAAAGACAGAATGACGGTGGCGTATAGACGGAGTGTATTAACACTAAGTTCACTCCATAAATCCGGTGCTTTATTTAATTTTACTTTTCAAATTTTAGTGCGTGGAGTGCCCAAGCATTAAAGCAATATGTTCAAGTTAATTCAATAACATATTTCATATACGACGATAAATTCAATAAATGTGTGAATTGCGGAAACCAAATGTGAAGAATATCCAGAAATTGTCCTAAAGTGTATAATATTATCGTAGTAAAATCTAATTTGTGGGCGCTCCAGCCAATAATATGACATATGAAAATGTGGTGCAAATTTCAATACTTTTAACCTTTTTATAAATATTTATTTAGAATTAACTCTTTTAAGGTGCAGTACTTTAAATGTATGTGTTTGGTTAAGGGTCTGATTCTCACTAGGGATAAGTTTGTATTATTTTTTTTCTCATTTCTAAGTAAGTTTGACAATGACTTTGATACTGGGATTTGTTAGTAATTTATTCTTATTTTGAAATATCAATCGCAATATACAAGAATTATTAACTATTTAATTATATTTTTATTAATCAGTACAATACTAATAAAAAATTATAAACATTTACAATAACAACTCATGTACATGATATTTTGAATTTTATCAATTAATTAACGTGGGAAAGTGATTTTTTTTGTAATAACAAATAAAAAGCATCTCAGAATATATTTAATATGTGTTTCATGATAATCGGTTGAGCAGTTTTAGCGTGAAAGCGTGATAAGCAAACTTACATTTACATTTATGATATATTATATAGGGATTTATGCTTATTCAGACATGCATTTTTTTTATTTGTGCAAGAAACATGATTGAGTCCCTCTAATATAATACGAAATGAGGATTTTTTGCACCGTCTCAGTAAACTACGACATGCAATAATAGATCATAAATCATTTTACTTTCTTTTCTACACTTTATATTATTATTGGTATTCCACTAACGCCTGCCGTGGCGCAGAGGCACGCGTGCGACTGTAAACGCGACAGGTTGTGGGTTCTTAATTCCAGGAAATGTAAAAATCTAGTATTTTCATTTCCTGGGTTTGCTAACAAGGCAAAGCGTGGTGTTGAGTTCCTGCCAATTAACACGCAATGCCTCACTCCGGCGGAAAGTGGGGAACGGAATTGTTGAAAGAGAATGGAGTGTCTTAACACTGAATGTTCTCTGGTTCCCTCTGCCTACCCCCTGCTATATGCGGGGTTACAGCGTGAAGTAAAGATATATTATGGAACGAACGATCTTTTTGTTTGAACAACATTTTGTTTATTAATGTAAGTATTTTTTTTACTTATAACTAAGTGTATAAGATTCATACATATTTTTTTCTCAATACTTTATATAATATATTAATTTTTTTTAGCTTTACGTTGTATCCCGCACATAGTAGATTAGACAGTGCTAAGACACTCTGCTCTCTAAGATATCCGTTCCCCATTTTTCGAGTTGTACACATTGTGTGCTGAGTGGTGGAAACTCCACGCCTTGCCTTTGTTGTCTTTGCCTTTGTTACCAGAGCGATGAAATCAAAAATACTAAATATTCATTATTACAAAGTTATTAAATATTTTCATTCCTGAGTAGGAATCGAACTCCACAACCTATCGCGTTTACAGTCGCACGCAAATAGTTACAATTATAAATTATAACATCACATTTAATATGGAAAATTTTAATAAATTCCTAAATCTAATAAAAGGAAGGGTCGTACTACAAATATAGTAAGGGCAAAGTCGTAAAGAACGTTTTACTATCAAACTTCTAATGGTGGAACTCGAGTAGCAGTTTAATATGTAAATTGAAACATTTTAAATACGCTTATAAAATTATATTTCTTGTTATAAAATTGTTCTTTATTACTAGTTGAAACATCGATTTTAATAAAATTCCGTCTTTTTAGTTTTTTTAGTTTCACGCTGTATCCCGCATGTAGCAGGGTAGGCAGAGGGTACCTGAGAACCTAGTGTTAAGACACTCCGTTTCCCTCTTTTCCACCGAATTCGAAATAAAGCGTGTTAAGTAGCGGAACTTAACGCAGTGCTTTGCCTTAGCAAGGTGGATAAAGGAAAATAATTTAAATATAATAATTTCCCGACAACGAATCGAACCCACGAGCAACTCCGGTTACGATTAAACACTTTCTCACTTAAGTTTATGTTTTTACCAAGGTGTACAATAGCGATTTTTCATCCGATTTCTTACCCCGTTTTTATTTAACATGCACACTTAACTCCTATTACCGAATAAATAGAATAAATCAAAATTTAAAACCATAAAGTCGAGGAAATGAGAATATTAAGAGTCATATAAGAAGCAAAGGTGAGCGACAAGAGAGGAAGGCGGAGACCTCGGTTGACTTTCGAAAGCACAGTATCCATGATCCATCCATCCATGGAGGAAGGTCACGTAAAAAGAACGAGGACCTCCTAGAAGGAATGTACGAAAAAGTTAATGACTGTGGACGAAGCGAAAGAAGTATTCAGGGACCGTAGCGCTTGGCTCTCCGTTCTCTCTGACTACCCCACTAGGGATAAAACGTGAAACTAAGTAAGTAAATTAACAAAATTAAATTTTCTATTACTTTCAAGTACATATTGAATTCTTTGTAAAGATTATTCATCTTTAATGATCCCTATGTTTTATATTTATTTTAGAGAAGAAAGATAAAAAATCCATTTTTAGAAAATGAGGCCAAGAATTTATTTTATGCCCAATAATCACTTCTTTCGTTTCATTCAAATGTCGCGCCGGATTATACAACCATTATCTTAAGCTCGCCTAAAGACACTGTCAGCCTAAATTCAGACAACTTTTTTATTAATTCAGAATTTTAAACTTGTACTCAAAATCTGTTCATAAATTTGATAAAAAAAAATATAATATTTATCGTTATACTATGTCCAAAATACATATAAGCTTTGTAAAATGTTAGCTATCTGTTAAAAAAGCAGCTTCACGCTTTATTCCACATAGCATAGTGAAAGAGATAGGATCAAGTTCACTGCTCTTCACCAGAATTCAAGACATGGCGTATTAAGCTGCGCAACTCAACGCCGCGCTTTATCTTGCCAAAGCGGAGAAATGTAAATTTATTTCTTTTGGAACCGAATCCACAACCAGTCTCAGATCAGTAGATCTCTCTCAACCCCGCGAGGGGGAGGAGGAACCAGGGCTATATCCTCTGTCCTCGGTGTTCTTCACTGCCTACAAATATGGACAGGCCACAGGGGTGGGTACCTCATAACCAGACTCGTTTGGGTGTATCTGATATATAAGCTATGTTATCGCAAAGTTCCATCAAGATTCGGTCAGTAATTTATATATGAAAGAATAAGAAACATTCATTCTCACAATCTACGTTTCTAATATAAATAGGATACACAATCTTACCATAAATCTCTTTAAACAATACGCAAACGCCTTACTAAGTGCAAAATATATGAAGCATCATATTTTATGCATTCATACAAACCAGGCGGAAAGAAAAATCTTCTCTATTAAAATATTTACCTCACAATATATGTATGTAGAAGATAAGCCTTGCTCGATCCATCTCGGTAATACTTAGATCTTAAGAGACAAGAACAAATAGACAAATAATTCACGTCGTTTGTGTGTTTTACTTAATTCTAGTCATTTTTCTTTATGAATGTATGATAATAAATTATGCTAAGTACAATTATAAATGGCAATTTAATTATTATTTATGCTTCCGTTCTATATATTTAAGTTAGGAATGAAATTCTCGCTCCAGTCTTTTATATAGGTATCATTGTCACTAATAAATAATTGTAAAGCATTAACCTGGTTCTTCTCAGGTCTAAGGTTAAATTTAATGAACCGGTAGTAAATTGACGTTCAAAAAATTTAATGAACCGGTACTTCTACTACTAACTTCTTCTTTAGCCCGACGAACTCCACAATAGGCATAGGCCACCCCTATAAAACGACTGGTTGCTATCTGCATCCAGTCTGACGGTTCACCTAATGAGGGGCTTTCCCATGCGAAGCCTTCCGGTTTATGGTTGCTCGTAGTATTAGACGCGTAAAATACGCGTTTCTTAAGCAACATATTTGTTATTTTATATAAAAATGTTATTATCAGATCCGGACGCGTGTGCAACTTTTAAAGAAAACTGGTGCGAGAAGTGAAAATACCATTGCAAGATGTTATTACATTGATATTTGATATTTCTTTTTCTTATGGTAGCTAGCAGTGGCGAGGGGTGAAAATTTTAGTTAGGCAAGATGGTAAATTAAGGGAAGCCGATGTATATTTAGAGAAGCCGGTATATATATTTAGGGAAGCCGGTAATTTTTAGGGAAGCCGATATATTTAGGGAAATTGATATAAGATGTCAAGGTATTTCGTAATTTCACTATACAATTTTGGCAATGACCTTTTTTTTAGGTCTATAAGGTCAGAGCCTGTTTTTTTGCAATTTTGCTCTCATACCTTGCTTGACTTTGTATTTTCGAGCTCCACATTTTCCTGGCGAGCTTTTTTTTAGGTCTCATACTTGCACTTTGAAAAGATAGACAAGCCGGCTTCTTTATGTGGCGGTTTTCTTTTTCTGTTAAAATTTTATTTATTCCACGAATCAAAAAATCTAGGATAGTAAAGTAAGGTATAAAATTTCAAATTCCTTATTTTACATTTTCCTATGTAATAGTAGTAGGATTAGATGAAAATTCTACACCGCGCTGTCTGCCTTTGCTGTTAGATATGTATGTACAGAAGATTTTATTTCACAAGATATTCAAGCCAGAAGTTCATCCAATCACAATGCGGCGTATTTGTACTTTGCAAATAAAGTAACACTGATTTTCAATGACAGGAAATATTTTGCGTATTTTTTTACTAACGAATAGAATAAAGACTGTCGTGGTTCAGTGGAACGAAGCGTCTCACTGTTAGCTGTTGGTTCGATTTGTACTCGATGCAGTGAATGATCATGAGAGGAGAAAATAGCTTCAACTTTACTTATTTAATCATTTCATTGTCGGCTAGTAATATATATTGAGCTTTTTTTTTAGCTTCACGCTGCATCTCTGTAAATAGCAGGTAGGTAAAAAGGACAGAGGCTCTTAGTGGTTACATACCTGCTTCCACTCTTCAGAGCTTTGAGGCACAGTAATTGAGTGGCGGAAGTCAACGCCGCGCTTGATTTATTGTTATTATTCTCGTATATTGCAACTGATATTTATAAAGATTATATTAAGCCAATACCAACTTCAAATGGAGCAGGGAGCCTCGGATAGTGCCTCTCTGTGAATTTATCTATGGAATAAGCAAAAGCTAAAAAACATAATAAATTCTATCCATTGACTGCTCGGATTTTGCAGAATCTGGTTTTCATGAAATTACTAAAAAAGTCTCTTAGGGTATATTGAGACAAATATTTAAATAATATTTTTATGTTATCTAAATATCTTTTCACCATATTTAATAGCAATCTTAATCCCTGTGTATATTTATGCAAATTGTCATACGAGTCGACTTATCGTTTATTCACACTTCTGGTATGGAAATGTTTTAAAAATCTCAAGAGTAATGTATGTATTATATATAAAACAGCTTTTATATAAATAGCTATAAATATATTAGCTTCACGCTGTATCCCGCATAGCAGGGTAGGCAGAGTGAAACCTGAGAACCTCCAGTGTTAAGACACTCCGTTCCCACCTCTTCCGCCGAAGGAAGCATTGCGTGCTGAGTGGCGTGAAACCCAACGCTGCACTCTGCACAGCCACTGTAAACCCAGGAAAATGTAGAAAATACAAACTTTTACAAATATATTATTTTTCTTTCTGCTTAAGTTATTTCAACACGCTGTATCCCGCATGTAGCGGGGTAGGCAGAGGGAACCAGAGAACCTAGTGCATCCTACTCCATTCTCTTTCAACAATTCCGTTCCCCACTTTCCGCCGAATTGAGGCATTCCGTGCTTAGTGACGAAACTCAACGCCGCGCTTTGCCTTGGTACCAAACCCAGGAAATGAAAAATTTCATTTCCTGGAGTGGGAATCGAATCCACAACCTGTCGCGTTTACAGTCGCACGCTTGTGCCTCTGCGCCACGACAGGCGTAAATATATGAAAATACAATAATATATTTACAATTATTAAAGGTAAACAACGAATTCCCTTTAATACAATTAGTTATTGATACAATATAATATGCTATTTCCCCGATGTGTTACGGTATTAATGTTTCAGCAGAATTGATAGGCAAATAAATTAAATCACTATAAGTTTATCATACGCAATAATTGAGCTCAACCGTATATTATACGTGATAATCATTTAATATTTAATAAGGTTAAGTATAGAGGAGCTCGGACAGTGGTGAGCGTTAATGCACATTTATAGGGGGTTGGGAAGGTTATTGTTATAAAAAAAAAAGTCCCGCTGAGTTTCTTGCGCTGGTTCTTCTCAGGTCTGAGGCATTAAATTTAGTGAACCGGTGGTAAATTATTTGACGTTCAAAAAATGAAGCTTGTAACTTCTTATTTTGAATAAAATTATTTGACTTTGACTTTGACTTTGACTTTGTCAGTTTAGATCAGTTCTTTAAATATGGCGCTTGGGTATTAAATACCAATTACCAATAAGTTAAATTAAATTACCATTTTACCAATTTGGGTATTACAAATTTTGTAATGTTATTATGATACAATATTTTTTGTTTTTATTTATTTTTTTACTTCACCCTGTAATCCGCATATAGCATGGTAGACACAGGGAACCTGAGAACCTAGTGTTAAGACACTCCGTTATCTTACAACTCCATTCTTTCAACAATTCCGATTCCCCACTTTCCGCCGGGTGAGGCATTTCCGTGTAGTGGCCTTGGTACCAAACCCAGGAAATGAAAAAATTCCATTGCCTGGAGTGGAATCGAACCCGCAACCTGTCGCGTTTAAAGTCGCACCTTGTGCCTCTGCGCCACGACAGGCGTAAATATATGAAAATACAATAACCTTATTTACAATTGTTAAAGGTAGACAAAAGATTCCCTTTAATACAATTAGTTATTGATACAATATAATATGCTATTTCCCCGATGTGTTACGGTATTAATGTTTGGCAGAATTGATAGGCAAATGAATTAGAATTACTCTAAGTTTATCATACGCAATAATTGAGCTCAACCGTATATTATACGTGATAATCATTTTAATCTTTAATAAGGTTAAGTATAGAGGAGCTCCGGACAGTGGTGAGCGTTAATGCACATTTATGGGGGTTGGGAAGGTTATTGTGCAAAAAAAAAGTCCCGCTGAGTTTCTTGCGCCGGTTCTTCTCAGGTCAAGGGCATTAGAATTTAGTGAACCGGTGGTAAATTGACGTTCAAAAATGAAGCTTGTAACTTCTTATTTTGAATAAAATTATTTGACTTTGACTTTTGACTTTGACTTTGTCAGTTTAGATCAGTTCTTTAAATATGGCGCTTGGGTGTTAAATACCAGAATTACCAATAAGTTAAGAATTAAATTACCATTTTACCAATTTGGGTATTACAAATTTTGTAATGTTATTATGATACAATACTTTTTGTTTTTATTTATTTTTACTTCACTGTAATCCTTATATAGCAGGGTAGACACAGGGAACCTGAGAACCTAGTGTTAAGACACTCCGTTATCTCACAACAATTCCGTTCCCACTTTCCGCCGAATTGAAGCATTTGCGTGTTGAGTGGCGGAACTCAACGCCGCGCTTTGCCTTGTTACCAAACCTAGAAATGAAAAATTCCATTTCCTGGAGTGGAATACAATAATTATAATATTATGAATTATTACGAATAAATCGAAAACTACTTGTTAGATATAAACTAAATTGAAATATGACCACAAAAGACGCACTGGTACAGTTCAGTTCCTTAATTATAGCGCTTCAAACATGCCAGGTGACCACAAATCATTTCGTTAATGTCACGTTGTATGGAAAACAAACCACGGAAGATCGGTGAAATAGAGATAGATACACTATAAGAAATTGCATGTTAAAAAGAGATTATCGTCTTTAAGCCTACACTTAGGTAGCAAGACCCACGCACTGCTCTAAGCCCTTCTCCCTATAGCACGATAAGCCCACGGAACACTAAGAAGCTTTTTATCTCCGCTATAGAAAAAAGGAGAGTTGTCAATGCGAAGATATCTTAATGCAGCGCCACGTTGTTAGCTGCATATTGTCCAGATATTCCGTTCTCCTCTCTCGTTACTGATATTGATAGACAACGTACAACCGAAACTGCTAGAAAAAGCTGAAATTGGCAATATAATTACTTCGAGGCATGTACTCGTAGAGCACTAACAAAGATTATCCGAATTTCTAAGAGAAGAGCAAATAATAAATATATGAATCGGTGAGTGCAGAAACAACGTAAGTCACAAAAAATACAATCGATTACGAATCGATTTAAACTAGCTTAGAAAGGTAAGGTGCGTGTTGTTCTTCTCCCTCCTGCAAAATCTTAAAATCCGGACTTACGATGTTTCTGCACTCACCGATTCATATACTTGAATATAGAAAAAACAGCAGATTCATGATATATCACGCATAATAAAGTAGTCAGTGAGCCTAGTGTCAAGACACTCCGTTTCACCCTTTTCGCCCGAATCTGAGATATTGCATCTTAAGTGACGGAACGCACCGCCGCGCTATGTCTTACCAGATAAAGAAATAAAAATAATTTAGTCATTTCCCGAATGGTAATCGAACCCACATACGCGTTTATAGTCAAACGCCCACTGCGGCATTAAGACATCTTATGCTTGGCCACTATAATATAATATGGTAAAATCATAAAGTCAACACAAACAAAGTTGTGGGCGGTCACTAGTGTGCTATTAATAGCTTTACAATACTGTTATTCAGCAAAGTTTGGAAGCCGCAGTTTGCTGAACTAGAAACACATGATATCTTAAAATAGTTCAAAAAGGAAGATAATGACTTGAAACAAGGTTTTCTTTGCTTATTTTTATTTTATTCTTTTTAACTTCACGCTGTATCCCGCACATAGCATGATAGGCAGAGTGAACCAGAAAACCAAGTGTTAAGACACTCCGTTCTCTTAAGATTTCCGTACCCCCACTTTCCGCTGAATTTAGGCAATGCGAGCTGAGTTGCGGAACTCAACACCGCGTTTTGCCTTGTTACCAGAGCGAGGAAATGAAAATACTAAATATTCTGCTATTCCTTTTGTGCTTATCTACTTATAATGACTGAATAAATACCAAAATGTTTCGTGTATAAAATATTAGCTTTATAAGAGGCAATGCTCCCTGCTCGCTCGCCATTCGTCGCTTGCGACGAACAAAAAAATGAAATTTAATACGTTGACCGCCGTGTCGCAGCGTTATCTATAATATTTTAACATTGCTCCGCGTCGACCACCGGTGACTGACACATCAAAAAACACAATAAACCACCTCAAAAAAAATTTAAATACTAGTAAAATAACTGTTTTCCCACTCATTATCTTAAATATAACTTAAAATCGTTCAAACATTTTTTGGACATTTTACGAAAAACTTATTGGCGGTCATCGTGTTAAATATCCAGTCAACGTGTGGTTTTTTAACAGATTTGTAAAAAGAAAGAGACTCTCGATTTGACGGTTTTTTGTGTCCTACCGCATAACTTTTTACTGGGTGCACCATTTTTGATGATTATTTTTTTTATATTATTTACTCCAAGAAATTGAATTTTTAATTTCCTGAGTTTGTTAACAAGGCAAAGCGCGACGTTGAGTTCCGCCACACAGCACGCAAGCCCAATTCGGCGGAAAGTGATGAACGGACTGTCTTAACACTAGGTTCCCTTTGCCTACCCTGCTTTATGTGGGATACAGCGTGAAGCTATGTATGTATGTATGTTATTATTTTTTTTATAAAATAATTAGTGCTTTTGATGTGGTTTTAACTAAATTTAATTAAGATCTGACGAGAAGTTTTTTACGAGTAATTATTAGTTATGACCTTACTTTTAAGTATATTTTATTTAAAGTCAATTTTCTTTTATTGTTAAAATTTTAAAAATATCAATAGCAAATAGCTTAGAGATCATTATTACGCAATGGGACGGTGTCTAACTGTACACGTGATTAGTTACGGGTTCGATTCCCCAAAAGCATGATTATACATTATCTTCATTGAAACTTGAGAACAGAGTGTCTTAACACTATATTCTCTGTGACTCTGCTAAGCGGGAAATGTATACTTTTAGACAATTTAAACGTAGACCGCTGACCTCAATCTACATAAATCACTTTACAAACTCCGTCCGTTGTCAAAAGATTTGATTACCTCGAACGATTTGAATAACAAATAGGTTGCTAATTAATTGTTTACGTGACGCTTCGGAACCTAGCAGGTGTTCTGGGGTATATAATTAAATTATAGTTTGGACGACCTCTTGTTTAACGTACATACATACGTACATAGCTTCACGCTGTATCCCGCATCTGGCAGGGTAGGCAGAGGGAACCTAGTGTTAAGACACTCCGTTCCCCACTTTCCGCCAGATTGAGGCATTGCGTGCTGAGTGGTGGAACTCCACGCCGCGCTTTGCCTTGTTACCAAACCCAGGAAATGAAAATACTTCATCATGAGAAATCAGTAATCAAAGAATACCTGATATCAAGGTAGTCTAAACTCCACTTTCCGCCTGAATCCGAGATATTGTGGCGCAACTCAACGCCGCACTTTTTTTTTACCAGAGCATCGAAAAAATGTATTACTCTTAACGTCTTGTTAGCGATTGAAACGAGAATTCACAGTAATTGAAATACATATGAAAATACATTTTAATATATTTTCGTCTGGTTTTTTAGTTATAACAGAATTCAAAAAAAGGAAGTTATCCATTCGATTGTTTTTTAATATGTATATTTTTTTTATAAGTAAATATAATACCACATGATTTTTTATTGGGTTAAACAATTTAGACGATTCTTTTTTTTATATAAAGCTTCTGATAGACATTTGAATTTAGTTACGATCTAACGAGTTTTTGGGTTAAACATATTTAGAAAAAGTATAAAAAAATTTAACGCAGCGGGAGTCGAACCCGCGCCTCTTGGAAACCGTCCATGCGCTCTGACCACTAAGCCATGCGTTCTACATCCGGTTACGTCGAAATTCTTATACGCTTGTTACAACTTATTTATGTTGTTAGCATCTCTGTAGAGAGATTTTTACTTTCTGCTACCCAAAGATTATTTCAGAGTAATCATTTGGCAAAAGAGAATACTATTTATTAAATATTTTTGGAGCGCTTAAAGTGTGGGATTAACACTTTAAAACTTAAAAATAGAGTTTTTGGGTTATTCGTAATAATTGTACTGCAAAATGCACTAAAAAATATCATTATTTTAAGTTGCTTTTTTTTTCTTTTTAAAATCTCAGTTACAAATTGATAATTCTTTTATCACTACTTGAATATTATTCAATTTAAAAACAAATTCTATTTTATTTCAATATAGTACGATTTTTTTTATTGGCTCAGTTCCAAATTGTTGTGGGAGTACAATTTGCTCAGCCATATATAATAAAACGAATGGACTGGCAGCAACTTGGTTATTGTTATGAACAAATAAAAACTTATTATTTTGTTAGGCAGAATATTTTTGCTCAGTACATTCCTACTGGTATTATAAAAAAGTTACTATTTCACGAAAAACCCACTGAACGGATCTAGATGAAACTTACAGTTATATATCGCTATTACTTTCTTTTTTATGGATAACGGATGGCAAGCGAGCAGAAGGACCGCCTGATGGTAAGTGGTTACCTTCGTCCATAAAACTGTACAACACCAGAGATGTTACAGATGCGTTGCCGAACTAGAGGATACAGATGGAAGGGGAGGACAATGTAGTAGTCCGGTATCGGAATCACGACATTTTGGGGAAAGGATGGGTGGGAAAGGGGAAAACCTGGCTTACATGCCATCGAACTGGAACACATCATAAGATATTTAGCGGTTCGTCTTTGACATGATAGCGGTTGCGAGCCAGACGGAGGACGAACCTCCTACCACCAAACAAAATTACTGTAAAATATATAATATTTTCATTTCCTTGCTCTAGTAACAAGGCCAAGCGCGGCGTTGAGCTCCACCACTCAGCACGCAATGCCTCAATTCGGCCTAAGAACGGCTCGAAAACGGAGTGTCTTAACACTAGGTTTTCTGAATCCCTCTGCCTGCCTGCCCTAGTGTGGAGGATACAGCCTGAAGCTAAAAACAAGTAATACAACTTATTCATCAAAATGATCATAGCAATAAATATCTAGTATATATATACATTTTGATGGAAATATTGGCTATTGCTTTAATTTTCAGGTATATTTGCATTTTACGAGACATATGGGGAAAACTTAGACAGCGTGAAACTATAAACGTGGTAATCATCGGTTCTTTTATCACTATGAGGAATTATGAGTATATTTTTTGTTATATATAACATTAAAAATCTAATTAGTTTTTTCAATAAATGTTGGTATATCTCATACAATCGTTACTTCAATTATGAGTGGATTGTCCTTCAAAGCGAAATAATAGTATTTGCATACCAACACTTCAAATAGGATATTTGAGAAGTCGATAGTTACAATTCAATTGATACATGTGGCGTTACAGAATATCTATCTAAATCGTAGTAATATTCAATACATCTCATACTCAGTAAATAATTTATATATTATATATCTAAATAACATATATTTATATACTCATGCTGTTTCTACTTTAATCAAAAATTTGTATTAATAAAAAACATACATACTTACATAGCTTCACGCTGTATCCCGCATGTAGCAGGGTAGGCAGAGGGAACATAGTGTTAAGACACTCCGTTCCCCACTTTCCCCCGAATTGAGGTATTGTATGCTGAGTGGTGGAACTCAACGCCACGCTTTGCCTTGTTACCAAACCCAGGAAATGAAAAATTCCATTTCGTGGAGTGGGAATCGAACCCACAACTTGTCGCGTTTACAGTCGCACGCTTGTGCCTCTGAGCTACGACAGGCGACTTTTAAAACTTTTAAATATGTATTAAAATTTGGACCTAGCGGGACTCGAACCTGCGCCTCTTGGAAATCGTCCACGTCTGTCCGTTTTCAATGTATGGCTATTATATTGGCTAGAGCGCTAGGACGTTTTCGAAGAGGTGCTAGTTTGAATCCTGCTACTTTAAAATTTTAATTATTTTAATTATTATTTTTTTTTTACTTATTCTAAAAATGTTTTTTTTTTGTACTTTCTTATTCTAAGTAAATAACTCTTTAAAGATATATAAAAAAAAAACTATTTCTGTGTTGTCAGTTCCTATCAGTATAATGGTATAAAGTTATATACATAAAAATATGTGGAATAATATCCTATTATAATGATAACTATTAGGGATAATTGGGACAAGACGTAGGGAGAGGATGTAATTATATATCACATCCTTTTCCTTTCTTTCCCTTTCTCTTAAATTATTCTTATAATTATTTTCTATTTTGTTATTATTGGTAATATCAAACTTAATAATGCCTGTCGTGGCGCAGAGGCACAAGCGTGCGGCTATAAATGCGACAGGTTGTGGGTTCGATTCCCACTCCAGGAAATGGATTTTTTCATTTCCTGGGTTTGGTAGCAAGGCAAAGCGTGGCATTGAGTTCCGCCACTCAGCACGCAATTCATCAGTTTGGCGGAAAGTGGGGAACGGAGTGTCTTAACACTAGTTCCCTCTGTCTACCCTGCTATATGCGGGACACAGAGTGAAGCTATGTATGTAAGTATGTATGTTAATATCAACAGTATTAGTAATACACTGTACCTTTTTCTTTATTGAAATTATTTCAGTACCATTTTTTACATTCCATTACTCAAAACTAGATTTATAAGTCACATAGAGTGTTATTTAGGAAAGCCCAATTTTTTTTGTTATTTTAATATTTTTTTTAAATTCTCGCTGTATCCCGCATATAGCAGGGTAGGCAGAGGGAACCCCAGAGCCTAGTGTTAAGACACTCCGTTCTCTTACAAAATTTCGTTCCCCACTTTCCGCCGAATTGTTACTTTCTCTTGAGTCTTATTTCTGTTTAAACGATTTTATAAAAGGAGGAGGTTCTCAATTATGTTATTTTTTATGTTGCATATATAAATAAATATATAGCATAACATTTTGCTGGGTAAGCTATTTTCGATGATTCTTTTTTCACATGATAGCTATCTGTTTTCTGCTTATGCTTCTGATATGGACCTATTTAAATTACGTTAAGATCTAAAAAGTATTTTTTGAGCTATTTGTAATAATTTTACTTTTTAGTGTAATTTATTTGATTTTATTTGTATCTTAAAATTTCATTTATTATTTTAAATTATTTATGAATTAAATACAAAATAATAATAATTTTCTAGTCATTTTTCTAGTACACAGCACAATTTCAAAATAGATCTACATTGCAATGCACTAGCTATAATATGAATTACGCTGCTACGAGCGCTACGAACTTATATGCTACGTGCTACAAGCTGCTACGACATCACGTTCCTATAATATATTATGTAAAAATACTGTGGTAAATTTAATATCAAGTTAGTTAAACGTTATTTAATCTAAATTGACTACTTTGTGTTTGTTTATAAAATATTTTGTAACTTTTTAGGAAAAAAGAAAGCAGACTGTCAATTAAAATACAATAAAAAGTGATAGTTATTACGAATAACTCAGAAACCTACTACTAAGCCACTTCAAAGTGCTCTGGCAACGTTCCACCTGTAGCTCCTCTGGATGTTACACGGGGCCGTGCGTGCGGCGGGGATCACTTACCATCAGGTGACGCCGAACGCTCGTTTGCCTTGTTCCTAATTCCATAGAAATGAAAATACTAAATTTTACATTTCCTGGAGTGGGAATTGAACCCACAACCTGTCGCGTTTTCAGTCGTACGCTTGTGCCTCTGCGGCACGATAGACAAACTTTCATTTATTTTCTTCTATTATCTTTCATTTATTCAAATATATTCCTCTGTGTAAAAATACATGTTTATACTGATTTTCATGACATTCGGTTGAACGGGGCAGATGTTGCTACTCTGCATCACGTGGTGGCGAGAGGCACCAGGTGATTATATTGTACAAACCTTCTCCGTGGAAAAAAACATATAATCTATATATAGATACTAATTTTCATAAAATATATCGTCGTTATTGACTTCAGTGATGATACACAGACAAACATTCAGTTTTATATATAAAAAAGTATCACACACAGAAAATACGATCGAGTTGAGAACTATTCCTTTTTTCGAAGTTGCTTAAAAATATGGCAACACAGCTCCACTTATTTTATTAAATTTTCAAAGCTAATAAATAGTCTTAATGCTTTCACTACCAGTCTAGGCAATTTTAAATTTGTAAATTATGAACCTAATTTGTTCAGTACTTAAAAATATTATAGTAAAAAAAAATATTGGTAGAAGTCTAGATAGTAATTAAATTTCACATTTTTCTTAGTCTATGTCATTTTTTTGAATAATCGGCTGAACCAAACTTGACTATGTCTAGACGTAATCAATTTATTTTGAAAATATATAGAAAAAAAAGAAAAATACATTTTCTGCCTGGAAGGTCGCTTATTGTATATCTATTCCTTGTGTGTATTTTCTATTTTGTTTATTTTATGTGTGTACAATAAAGAGTTATTGTTATTATTATTTCTTTTAGCTTTAAACTTTATCCTGCCTAACAGAGTATTCAAAGTGAACATGGGGCTAAATCACTTATCCATATTCCGCTTGAAACATTACGTATTGAGTGGCCAAACTGAACACCACGTTTCATCCTATAACAGGAGAAAAAAAAATTCCCTCATAATAATCAAATTCCACTGACATGAAATCGAACCCGTAATCATGAACACAGTTAGACACTATCCCACTGCGCGTTGTAAAAAAGGCACTTAGTTATTTAAATGTTCTACTATGCCTATTAATTAGACATATCTTCGAAATAAATTCGAATTCGAAATAAAATTATTTTGATTTTAATCAGGTCATATTGTGTTCTATGTCATAGAGAACATAGACCGTATGAGGGTGTATTCAGCCAACTCATAAACATAGCATGAGCTTTATTGGAACCATTCCAGAGTACCAATGAGCTTAGCAAAGTTAATGATGTATAAATATACATATACATACATACATAGCTTCACGCTGTATATAGCAGTAGGCAGAGGAAATCTAGTGTTAAGACACTCCGTTGCCCACTTTTCGCCGAATTGAGGCATTGTATACTGAGTGGTGGAACTCTACGCCATGCTTTGCCTTGTTACCAAACTGAACCGAGCCGAACAAAAAATTCCATTTCCTGGAGTGGGAATCGAACCCACAACCTGTCGCGTTTACAGTCGCACGCTCGTGCCTCTGCGCCAAAACTAGTATATAATAACATATTATATATTAACTTAACTAACATCGATATTAGCAAATAGTAAAGGGTCTCTACATAATAGCCAACACATGTTTAAATTACTTTGAACCTCGATAAGAACAAAGAGATCCAATTAAGTTGCTTTTCGACCGTAACTAATGCACTCGCCTTTAATACGGATACGCTTGTAGAGTCCCCTTCTTGGATGACAGGATTAGAAGATCAGATGAATATTTGGTAAATAGTTAATAATATTATTTTGCAAAATCAAAATTAAGAAAATGAGAAAATATGTTGATTTATATACTTAGGTCAGATATTCTTTGGTTTTGTTAATGACGAGTCATAGAAAAATAGAAATACAAATTGTATCTTATTAATATTTCATTGAAACTTTATGGGCTTAAATTTTACCTTTTTATCTTTAAGTGAAGTTAATGTGACGATATTTAGATATTTAAGCAATAATAAATACTGTCATTCTCTACTTTCCACCCAAATTCGATATATTCTACGTTCTGAGTGGCGGAGCTTAACGCCGTTGCTAAAGTGAAATAAAGAAAAAACTTAAATAAGATCACTTCGCAAGTGTGAATATCGACCACCTAACTAAGGCTTACGTCGACTACTTACTGTACCACAATGGCATCTAAAATATGGAGGAATATACTGCCACTTATATATATAGAGCAAGTAGTATATTCTAACAGTAAAACAGAAATACTATCGCATAGCACTTTGTGGACGTTAACAAAACTGTATCAACACAGCTTGTTTGCTTACCCGCCTATTTACAAGCGCTAATGATCATGACTAGGCGGTTGGCAGCCGTTTTTGTTGTTGCTATGTCTGTTTTTGACGTGGAAATCTAGATAGATATTTAATTATTCATATAGAGTTAATTTTTCTTTTTATGTGACGGAAAAGGGCAGTATCTGCCTGGGATTCATTGTGGGTTCGATTCCCATTCGTAGTAATGTTTTATATTTATATTAACCGTCGTAGGGTCACTAAGCCATACTGTTTGTACGTACTGAACACAATTTTTATGTGGTTGCTCTACGAAAGATATTATTTAAGTATTTCTTTCATGGGAAGGACAAGACAAATGAGCAATAGGGTCACCTGATTGTAAATCTCATGGCCCTGTGTAACACCAGAGGAGCTACAGGTGCACTGTCGGTTTTTAAGGTGGAAATAGACGCGCTTTTTGAAGTTTTGTTGTATCGACCTGGAAACATTGCATGTAGGACATTTCACAATTATGTAAGTATTTGTATAAATTCTGAGTTTACTACATTAATTATTAGTCGTAGCGTAGCGGCACAAGCGTGCGACTGTAAACGCGACAGGTTGTGGGTTCGATTCCCACTCCAGGAAATGTAAAAGTTTAGTATTTTCATTACCTGGGTTTGGTAACAAGGCAAAGCGTAGCGTTAAGTTCCACCACTCAGTACGCAATGCCTCAATTCGGCGGAAAGTGGGGAACGTTGTGTCTTAACACTAGATTCTCAGGTTCCCTCTGCCTACCCTGCTATATGCGGGATACGCGGGATACAGTGTGAAGCTAAAAAAAAAAGAACCGCTCACAATAATAAAAGCAAAGCATGTATTCGTTTTAATATAATATTAACAAAATGCCTTTTATTTACTATTTCTCTGATATAATAAAAAATAGATATTTATAACTCCAGCAAATAACACACTTAGACACACTTCACTGAACTATGAGCATATGTAAAAATTTTTTTTTTATTAAAAGGGGGAAAAATGTAATATTACCCACGTTATACGGTAAAAAGTAAACGACGTGAACACTTCAGGACTCAAGTGTATGTGAATACTACATTCGTAATAATTCACAAAGAATTTCTCAAGCATTCGCCTGAAATATTTTTTTCATGTGAGAGACATTTGACTAACTATAAAAAGTTGAAAAAGTGGCTTTTTTTTTTTGAAACTTTCCATACAGTACGAGTAAATCTATATACGAGTATTAATACGTAAAAAAAATACTTTGTACCCTTTTTTAGGAAAATTACGCGGGTGGAGGAGTATGAAATTTGGCACACTTGTAGCTTATATTGAGATGGATTGCAAAACCTTATGTTTTTTGAAATAATACAAGAAAAACCATTCGTAGTTCGTAGTTCGTTAACATAGACATTCATATAAAACAACATACACGTTGCTATGCCAACGCGTTATTAATGACGACAGCGCGGTCTCTAGCAGAAGGCTACATAAATGTACGTAAATATTGAAAATATAGATACATTTTTTAATTTGTTCATTTAATATTGTGTTTTAGTATCAAAAGAAAAAAAATTACAACCAATCCTCAAACTCTGCCTCTATTTCCATGAACCCCTTTAAATCTCAGGGATTTGTTCTTTTTAATTTATTAATAGTTAGGACTTGTTCAGTGGCGTTGAGTACCGTAAATCAGATGATATGTTTATGATAAACGTGCAAATTCCCGCTTATACACGGGATAAACAACAAATAATTTAAAAAAACAACTACCTTTTGAGTAATATACGCTTTTCCAATCACAAGTTTATTTGTTCCCCTTTATGAACAACAAAATTGTAAATGGTACAGAATTTTAATAACTTTGTTTTATTTTACACAATAAATATTGTTAATAAACTTTAAAACAGCCTTTTTTTAACTTCACGCTGTATCCCGCATATAGCGGGGTAGGCAGAGGGAACCAGAGAAACTAGTGTTAAGACACTCCTTTCTCTTTCAACATTTTCATTACCCACTTTCCGCCAAATTGAGGCATTGCGTGTTGAGTGGCGGAACTCAACGCCGCGCTTTGCGTTGTTACCAAACCCAAGAAATGAAAATGCTAAATTTAACATTTCCTGGAGTGGGAATTGAACCCACAACCTGACGCGTTTACAGTCGCACGCTTGTGCCTCTGCGCCACGACAGGCGTTATTTTATGGAATAAATATTGTTAATAAAATTTAACACAGCTTCACTATTTATAATGCATAACAATGTAGTCAGAGAGAGCCTAGTGTCAAGACACTCTGTTCGCATAATAATCCTTATTAATTATATTTCACCATATTTTGTAAGAACTTTTGATTAATTTTTTAATTATATTTTTTAATAATATTTGCTAGAAGACATTTTGATATTTCTTATATAAATTCGAATGTACCCGTAATTCCTTTGAACCCACTTCTTAGTATCCACCCATAGTGGCTGGTTATAGCCCACATCGAAATTCTTACATGGCTATTTGGCAACCTTTTCTTTACCTTTGTTGTTCTTTTTTTTATTTTATTTACTACGGACTTATGATCCGTACCTTTTGCCAACCGTTACATATTTTTAAAATTTAACATTTTTATCGACATTACTTAGAAACCTTTGTTGTAAGCATTTTTATGGGAAGTTACAAGTGGGAAATATAAATAAATTATTCATTTACTACATACATACATACTTTACGCTGTATCCCGCATATAACAGGGTAGGCAGAGGGAACCTAGTGTTAAGACACTCCGTTCCCCACTTATTCTATATATTCATTATTTATTCTTACTAGGGTCCCCGTTGACGCGTTGACAACGCGTTGTTTTCAGTAATGTATATGTCACTTTGTATAAACATGGATGTCATACCATGGTAGTGTGTGTAACATTTAATTTAACAATTTAATATACTGTTTATGTATTATTAAAAAAAAAATTTGCATTCTACACTCCTTTCCTATATAAACTATAAGTGTGCTTGTTTCAAGCTCTCATTAGTCTTTGTAAATAAAACTCTTACGTTACTAAGAGACAGAAAGACTACTCATAGCCAAAACTACTGGCCATAGAAAGCTGAAATTTGGCATATAGTCTCCTTGAGGAGTGTAGGGGAGCAATAAAAGAGGATTTCTCTAGATTTCAACTAAAACGGGAAAAGACCGGATTTTAGCTTTTATAGTCCATACAAATGCTGGAGGAGAATGTTGCGCATACCGTGGACAGCAAAGAGATGAAACATATCTATTCTCCACCAGCGTAAGATCCAAACCTGACTATCCACAATATGTTACCAAAGAATACTATATTAATTTGGCCACATAGCACGGAAACAGCCGGATAGTTTAGATAAATTAATTGTGGTGGGCAAATCAGACGGAAAAAGACCTAGGGGCTGAACACCTGTCCGATGGTCTAATACCGTAAAAGACTCCTTAGGCATCACGGTGACCGAGGCTCTAAGGAAAGCTGTAGACAGGGTGGCATGGAAGCAGCTTGTCGAAATGCCACGACAGCATATCAGAACGGGCACGACCTTCAGCAATAAAGAAACCGACCAAGAAGAAGTCCATACAAGCAAAGTTGCAGGAGACAGCTAGTGTATAAAAATAGGTCACTATTCTCATTAATGTACTATCAATCGTATTCAATTTTGTTATATTCCCATTTTTTCACTATATTAGACTTAAAATATAGTATATGTAACGATCAGTACTTTTGTATTTAAATGAATATAAATTTATCTAAATATATAATATAAATTAACATGAATAAATTAATCTCATATTTTAAATAGATAAAGTTCGAGTAGTATACTGAGAGCGGGAGGAGTTCGTGTATTGTCAGGAGCGTAAACCGTCCGAGTAGCGTGCTGAGAGCAGGCCGCGTTCGTGTATTGCCGAGAGCGTAAACCGTCGAGTAGTGTGCCGAGAGCGGGAGGCGTTCGTATATTGTCAGGAGCGTAAATCGTCAAAATAGTAGGATTTATTTAGAAATGAAATAAATTGGAAACGATAGAAGCATAGGGGCCTTCTGCTGATTATGTATATAGGATTATATATCGAATTTAAGAAGTATGTACATATACATAACAGTTGCGCGGCATATATAGGGAGGCAGCACTGTGGGTGTGTGGTTGAGTCTGCGGACTCGAACCGTATTTGAATATGAAATATAATAATGAAGTAGCATGGCATGCGAGCGGTCGGGTCTGCGGACCCGTACAGTATTTTAAGTGGATATGAAAATAATTTGTAGAAGGCTCGCTAGATATAATTAGTTGAAGTGAGGTGAACCGCCTATAGTAGTGTTGGTTAGTTAAACTGTGTCGGAAGGTTGTCTTGTATTGCGTTAGCGATACTTGTATAACAGAGAACTTCCGTATAACGTTGTGATATGCGACTGTCGGGGTTCGGTAAGCTCTGTGGGCTACTGATAACCGATGACGACGGGTTGGATATGGCAAAAGTCATTGTGTGGAGAATATTAACATGTTGTAGTGGCACGGCACCTACAAATGTACGAATATGTTTGAGCTGTAAGACTCGAACCGCATTTGAAATAAATATATTAAATGACATGGTGGAGGAGTATATTGGTACGATCTCATACGAATGAAATTCGATATGGAAAATAACATGTATTGGAGCGATACATGTAAAGAGTGGTGGAAGTGAGCTATGATAATTGAATATAAGGACAAATAATATGTAGAGGGTTCGCTACATATAATGAGTTGAAGTTGGTATGACCGTTATAATAATGAAATTAATGGAGACAAATAACATGTACATGGGGGACGTTGGTTGTATCGAGTCTGAAGCTGTCTTGCGTTGCGTAAGCGATACTTGTATGGCGGAGGATATTGTTATAACGTGCGACACGCGATTGTCGGGGTTCGGTGGGCTGCATAGCCTACTGATAACCGATGTCGGTGGCGCGACCCAATGTTGCTTTGCATCACTGGAGCCGAATGCGTTCGGGTTAGGTGAACCGCTATAGTGGCGTTGGTCGGTTATATCATGTCTACTGTTGTCTTGCGGTAGTAAAAGCGAAACTTGTACGGCGGATGACGTTGATATAACTGGTGACACAATTAAACTTAAATCTTATAACCGCGATCTACTATTGTTCTGTGCTTGGATGCGTGATGAACGGGTGTGTGGTGCTATTTTATGTCCCAGTGCCGGTGTATGTAGTAGTGTCCGCCTGTTTGTCCGTCCAGCACTATGTTCATAGTAGAATGCAATGTGGGTTTTGACAAACGACTGCTGGGTGCGTGCCGTGCGGTTTTATAACATAATCGGCCGCCTAGTGGATGTGCGTTCGAGCTCTATGGGCTACTGATAACCGATGTTGGTGGCCCGACCCAATACTGCTTTGCATCACTGGAGCCGAATGTGTTTGGCTTAGGTGAACCGCTATAGTGGCGTTGGTCGGTTATATCATGTCTACTGTTGTCTTGTGGTAGTGTAAGCGAAACTTGTACGGCGGATGACGTTGATATAACTGGTGACACAATTAAACTTAAACCTTATATAAGCGTTCTACTATTGAACTGTGCTTCGATGTGTGGTGAACGGGTGTGTGGTGCTATTTTATGTCCCAGTTCTGGTGTATGTAGTAGTGTCCGCCTATCGCTTTCACGTTGAGATCGATGGGTGTGTGGTGCTATTTTATGTCCTGGCCCCAGTGTATGTACTAGTGTCCTCCGACGGGGAGCGCGATGCTAATATGTCCCGGAGTACTGGTGTATGTAGTAGTGTCCGCCTGTTTGTCCGTCTAGCGCTATGTTCATAGTAGAGTGCACGGTCAGTTTTGACAAGCGACTGCTGGATGCGTGCCGTGCGGTTTTATAACATAATCGGCCGCCTAGCGGTTGCGCGTTCGAACTGATAGGCGTATCATACGGCTTAGATTGATCTCACAAATCAATCTACAACACGAATAACAAACGTTATAAGATAGAAATAAGCGTAACATTAATTATAAGAAAGATCCGAGTCGATACGCATATCCGGACTGATATGCGTATCGACTGCTTAGGTTGGTCTCACAAGCCAATCTATGTTACGAATAACAAACGTTATAAGATACAAAAGCGAAACAATTTAATATGAGAGCCAATTCACATAATATATATATATATATATATAAGCGTAACAGTACTTTTAAGAAATATCTGAACTGAAATACGAACAACGATACTTACATTGATCTCACAAATCAATGGTTATAAAGAATTACAACTCTAATATATTAGAAATAAGTGTAGTACCTAAGAAAGATCAAATATAATCTATGGTATGAGCGTAACTCTAGTTATAAGAAAAGTCAACACAAATTAAATGAGCGAAATACTAGTCTTAAGAAAGATCATATACGATATTAATAATATTCAAAAATAAAAGCTAACTAATAATTGATCATTTGGCTAGCATCGTGCGACTACATGGCCGTTAATCGTTCCGTGGTGTCCCGGAGGGTTCATAAGACTGCGTGGTTGTTAAAAGTTCAATCAGCTGGTAAGTGTGGGAATTCTACGGCAAAGGCAGTGGGCGGTGCCATTCTGCTTTCATGGTTTCTTTTATGACTTCCCCATTTTATAGTTAGTAATTGAGAGACGTCTGACGCACTCACGGCTTGTCTCGGATTTGCTGAGAGTGATTTCAACGGAAACGTGTCTATGTCTATGATACTTAATAATTATTACAAACCATATCTTTTTCTGGACATCCCCCATCCCTGAATCTCTCAAAAGAACTTGAGTTACTTAAAATAATAATAATGGATCTCTTAACCAAGTGAGATGTATCATGAGCCAACTTACTTAATATTATTTAGTTATAGAAAAAAAATTTGAGGGTAGGAAAAAACGTTACATATATAATCTTAGCAAGATTGACCTCCTCTTCCTGAAATCCTGAAAGAAATATTTATTAAGTAAAAAGAAACTTGAAAAAATATCGTGCTTCCATTTAATTAAGCAAGATTATTACTTAAGCTAGTAATCTTGATTTAATAAATAATTTTTGCTTAAAATTTTGTACCAGAAGTATTTGAAAATATATAACAAGGTCTTTTTTATTTTTAAAAAGGAGTACAAACCATATAATCTTAATCTCTAACTATAAAAAGTTTCTTACTATTTTATTTTTACATACATATAGAAGGGTAGGCAGAGGGAACCTGGCAAATCTAGTGTTAAGGCACCTGTCTTATCAGACGCAAAGGCACAAGCGTGCGGCTGTAAACACGACAAGTTGTGGGTCTGATTCCCACCTGGGTGAAAATGTAAAAATTTAGTTATTTCATTTTATGGGTGTGGTAACAAGGCAAAGCGCGGTGTTGAGTTCCACCATTCAGCACGCAATGCATCAATTTGGCGGAAAGTTTACTATATGTTAATACTAACTAATACTTACTTTTCAAAAAAGCACAGAAGGGTATAAAGAGAGAACCTAGTGTCAAGACACTTCGGTTATTTCTTATTGACTTACTTAATATTTATGAATAAGCAGAATATCAGTAACACAGTGTTTCTTTATTTATTTATTTTTGCTTTTTGTTCTGTGAAATGCTTATTGCGGGATATATGTAGGCGGGATATAAGTGGTATTGCAGCTAAGTTAAAGATCCTAAACTATACTTTGTCCAAAGAAATACTTACATTAATGCCTGTTGTCGCGCAGAGGCACAAGCGTTAGACTGTAAACGCGACAGGTTGTGGGTTCGATTCCCACTCCAGGAAAAGGAATTTTTAATTTCCTGGGTTTGGTAACAAGGCAAGCGCGGCGTTGAGTTCCGCTACTCAGCACGCAATGTCTCAATTCGGCGGAAAGTCGGGAACGGAGTGTCTTAAAACTAGGTTCTCAGATTCCCTGTGTCTAGCCTGTTTCATGCGGGATACAGCGTAAAGTTAAAAGAAAAAAAGAGTTATATTATTTTAACCGACTTCAAAAAAAAGGAAGAGGTTCTCAACTCGATTGTATTTTTTATATGTGTTATATGTATTTTTTATTAGATAGCTAGTGCTTTTGATGTGACTGTAGTTTTTGAGCTATTCGTAATGATAAAATCTGAATTATTTTATATTTAAACTCGCAAATATACAGGCAGAACAAAACTACGTCACAACGGTCTCTCTTTGATTTTAAAATATTTTCTAAATGTACGCCTGAGGGGAAACACGGACATTTAAATTACAAAATATGTACCCAGTTTCCCAGACGAAACATTGTCCAATTATGGTCATAATTTTATTTGAAATAATGTTCTCTTATTAAAATCGACGTAATTAATTAGTACGTGAAATTTACGTATAAAAAATTATGAAACAGCCAAAATATGTTTGTATAAAAGAAAAATATTGGATTATTGACTGTAAGTACGATTGGTTGCAGGTTCGATTCTCACTCGGGAAAATGATTATATTTTAATACTTACTTACTTACGCCTATCGTGGCGCCGAGGCACAAGCTACTGTAAACACGACAGGTTGTGGGTTCGATACCTACTCCAGGAAATGTAAAAGCTTAGTATTTTCATTTCCTGGGGTTGGTATTCCGTCACTCAGCACGCACTGCCTTAATTTGGCGGAAAGTGGGAAATCTAAAAAAAAATCCATTTCACGCTTTATCTCTAGCGGGGTAGTCAGAGGGAACGGAGCGCCAAACGCATTACAATCTCTTCATACATGATATATGGAGCAAAGGTGAAGGGCAATAGAGGTAGGGGGAGATCTCGGTTGACCTTCGAGAACACAGTTTTAATTATACTGGAGGAAGGTCATATAAGGACCGGTCGGAGGGCATATATTATATTTTCATTATTTTTAATTCTTCGCTCTGATAAGACGAAGAGTGGCAGACATTGGCAAAATAGAGAACGAAGTGTTACAATAGGTTCTTTCTGACTATGGCAGGATCCATACGAGAAAAAGCATGAAACTAAAAAAATAAAGACATTTTAGTTTAGTACAAGATACATTTATTTAAAATAATCCTTTTCCAATAACTTCTTTGTTTACATTAACGCGTCTGTCGCATTAAACGGAATACCTAGAGACAATTTAGTACTTAGACACTCCTACACTCTACATTTATGGCGTTTTAGGTAAAAACTATATTACTAACTCATAGGTAAATTCATAAGATTTTATATATGCAAAAATATCCGCCAAAAACCGTTCACATGAGTTTAGTAATCCCATTCACAGCCGAACGAATCAAGGACTTCGAAGTAAAAGAATAAAGCTTTTATGTCCACTCCAGTACAGAATCACGCGTTTCCACGTGAATAATCGTAAACAACGGTAGTTTTGTTTATTTTTAATTTTCGCGGAACAATATAGGCGATGAACTGTAGAACGAAGTATTGTTCGGGCTGTGAATACGTTGGTCAGTTTTTCGGTGTTTTTCATTTTAATTTGATGGTTTAAAGGGATTTACACCTTTCTATGGGGTTTTACATATATTTTTCTTTATATATAATTATATAATATACTTAAGGATTTCTTTAGTAAAAAAAGTAATAATCGAGAAATGAGTAAATATATACATACATATTATATTCACGCTGTATCCTGCATTTAGCAGGGTAGGCAGAGGGAACCTAGTGTTAAGACACTCAGTTCCCCACTTTCCGCCAAATTGAGTATATAAAAGATGGTTTTTTTTTTCGAGAAGTGGAGAACGGAGTGTCACGGGTCCTGATATGCAAATAAAATACTGAAGCTTTTATAATCAACTTAAATTAAGCATAAACCGGTATATAAAATTAAAATAAAAAAAAATAACTGAGTCCTGAACCTGTAATTGACGGTTGAACAAGTTCAAATCTACGCCAATTAAAATAACATACTCACACAGTTTGTAATACTGATTTAAACTAGTAATAAAAATAGCTTTACCCTGTGCCCCTCATAGCCAGAATCAGAGAGAAGCTAGTCAAGACACTCCATTCGACGCCTTTTGCCGGAATTCAAGACATTGCATGTTAAGTGGCGGAACTTAACGCCGTGCTTTGCCTTACTATAGCGAAGAAATAAAATAAAATTATACATAATCATTTTCCTCGAGTAGAAATCGAACCCACAACCAACCCCATCTGCAGTCAGACGTTATCCCACTGCGTCACACCTCTATATATTTAAATTACATCATGTTTATTATACGCGAAGCATAAAATCAGCGGCCATAATGTGTTCGCAAACGTAAATATTTGGTTATAGCCTAACAACCATTGTCGAAAATTGGATTCCACTTGCAAGCAGAACGAGTAGCGAGAAGATTGACGGCTGACTCGCGCACGATAAATACGAAATTCATTCGTTAGAGATGAATAATGGGTAATACTATTAATGTAATAGATATTATGTATATACAGCATTTAACTGTTAGCACGATCGGTTGTGGGTTCGATTCCCAGTCGAGGACATTTCCATTCCTCCACTATCAGAGGTATGTTACTACGTCTTACCGCCTTTTTCCATCTCCTGATAGACAAAACTCGGTGTTGACTTCCGCCACTTAACACGTGTTATTACTAAATAACTAATGTCTCGAATTCTTTCACAGAGTGGCGAACGGAGTGTTATACTAAGTTAAGAAAATTGAATTCCACTTGCAAGCAGATGGAATTGGGAGAACATTGACGGCCGACTCGTACATACATACATACATAGCTTCACGCTGTATCCCGCATATAGCAGGGTAGGCAGAGGGAATTTAGTGTTAAGACACTCCGTCCCGCACTTTCCGGCGAATTGAGGCATTCCATGCTGAGTGGCGGAACTCTACGCCACGCTTTGCCTTGTTACTAAATCCAGGAAATGAAAAATTCCATTTCCTGGAGTGGGATTCGAACTCAGAACCTATCCCGTTTACAGTCGCACGCTTGTGCCTCTGCGCCATAACAGGCGTTTTTTTAAATTGAAATGATAATATTAGTTTTTTATTCTACTAGTGTCCCCTTTGACGCGTTAACAACGCGTTGTCTTTAGTAATATATATATATCACTTTCTATAAACCCGCATGTCAAATTATGGTAGTCTGTGTAATATTTATTTTACTAATTTAATATACTTTTTGTGCATTATTTTAAAAAAAATCTACACTAATATTTGAGCTATTTTTTAATTATTACTCTCTCATCCAAAGTATTTTTACATGTTATCTTCACAAACAAACAGCGGACACATAGCAAATTAACATTACAACCAGTATCCGTATCCATGTCAAAGTTCCTTCCTTATAATTTGGCCTTTCCTTCTGTACGTCCACGTTTTACGCCCTGTTGCTTCGGAAAACATTTATATTTGCGGGCTTTATCTGACTTTCTTGCGAATGTTTTTTTGGATGGTGTATATTATGTGTGGTCGAAAAAAAATGATCATTTCTCGTGTATTGGCCATAGGTTTAAATCCTATTTATATATTATATAGTAAGTAATTGTTATTTTTTTAGCTTCACGCTGTATCCCGCATATACAAGATAGGCAGAGAGAACCAGAAAATCTAGTGTTAAGGCACTCCGTTTCCTTATATTTCCGTCCGCGGAATTATTGCGTGCTGATTGGCGGAACTCAACGCCTTTCCCTTATTACCAGAGCGAGGAAATGCAAATACTAAATATTATATAATAATTTAATTTCCTGGAGTAGGAATCGAACCCATAACCTGTTGCGCTTTCAGTTAAGACTGGTGCCTCTGCGCTACGACAAGCCTCAATATTTTTATAGCCAAAATCCTAGGCGGAATGTAGTAACATGTAGTTATGTATACCCGAAACAATTCTCTGGAAGGTTTGCACAATACAATTAATTTAAATAAAGCGGAAACAGAACTGTTGAACAACAGATAAATAAATATAAAGTTTCACGGACCTATTTCAAAGTATAAATAATTTTACGCTGGTTTCCGAAACGCTATGACGGTTTTATCGCGCCCAATTAATTTTTAAACAGATAATTTAAGGAGAGATAAAATTATTACTAACCGACTTTAAAAAGGACAAGGTTCTTAATTCGACTGTATATTTTATTTTTTTATGGATAACGGATGGCAAACGAGCAAAAGAACCACCTGATGGTAAGTGGCTACCTTCGCCTATGGACATCTGCAACACCAGAAATGTTGTAGATGCGTTGCTGACCTAGAGGAACCACCACATTTTGGGGAAAGGGTTGGTGGGGAAGGGGAAAACTTGGCTTACATGCGATCGAACCGGATCACATCATTAGATATTTTGCGGTTCGCCTTTGACATGATAGTGATCGCGAGCCAGACTGAGGACGAACCTCCTACCACCTAACAATTTTTTTTATATGTGTTGCCACATAACTTTTTAATGGGTTAACCGATTCTGATGATTCTTTTTATATGATGTTTTTGATGTAATTTTATTTAAAAATTAAGAGCAGACAATTAGTTTTTGAGTTAGTCGCAATAATGTCGTACTTTACTAAAATTTACTTGAACTCTGTTTTTATTTTTTATTTAAATATTAATTATTAATTTTTGGTACTCCCCTTTTTTATTTTTAGCTTCTTTGCACATTGTAAGAAACGCAAAAAAGGATAACGTAAATCGTTAAGTACCACCACGTACTATTAAATATCCTAAAATTGGATAAAAAGTGGAAAACGAAAACACGTCAAAACATGTCTTGGGATCGTCATGATTTCATTAAAAATTTTCGAAATATTCAAAATTTTGATTTAGATTTCAATACCCAAAGAAAATATACAATTTAAGTCTTTATTTGTGGCGTTCCGAACGTTTGGTACGTTCGTACGTTTAAGCATAAATCACTTCGTTTGTCATTTTGTATGGAGAGCACACGAAGGAGATTGATGGGTAGGGCAAACAAAATATTTACAATACGCCACTCAACACGCAATGCCTCAACTCAGCGGAAAGTGGGGAACGGAATTGTTGAAAGAGAATGGAGTGTCTTAACACTAGGTTCTCTGCTTCCCTCTGCCTACCCCGCTATATGCGGAATACAGTGTCAAAAAAATAGTACAATATAGTAAGTTAGTAGTTAATAATATTTTACAATAATGATAGAGACAATGTTTCTAAATCAGATGATTATTATTCTGTCCAAAAATACCATACTGATTTGGATGTGTGGAATAAATGCTGTTGATGCTCACTAAGTTGTAAATATATTGTAAAATTCTATTTGAAAAGTTTCTCGCTGACTCTTTTTAGCAGAACACCGGTGGTAACTTCCGGAAAGGCTAACAATACTGGACATCTTTATGTTATTATAATTGACCATTCAAAAGTGTTTGTAATAACCCATTTGAATAAAGAATATTTCGATTTTGATTTCATGATTTTGATGAAAAGATTAATATTTCTTATGCCGCAAAGTGCAACAGAGGCGAGAAAATTTTAAACGATTCTCGATAACGTTACGAATGCAAGTAACGTTAAAAAAACGTGACCATTTTATAGTAATAAATTTGATATTTATTTACTTAGGTCTAGACTGCCTCGTTGTTTTAATTGCACATGAATTTACCGAGTTTACTTAGTAATAGAAAGATTAGTAACCCCTTATACTATGGCTTATGATATACCATAACATTCCCTTTTAAATATCTCTTTGAAATCTCTACCGAGCTGAAAGTGTGATGTAAAAGCAGTGAATAGTTTGATGATTTGACTTATATAAAAAAATATATTTAGAAAACGTATTATATAAAAATTTGAACGCAGCGGAACTCGAACCCGCGCCTCTTGGAAATCGTCCGAGCGCTCTGACCACTAAACCATGCGTTCTTTATCCGGCTGTATCGAAATTATTATACGGTTGTCGCAGCTTATTTTGCTTGTTAGCCACTTTGACTTATATAAGATATATTTTTTTAATTATTAGGCATAAGGATATGTTTTTTATTACGGGTTTAATAAATTACAAAATAAAAAAAAAAAAAACAAGAAAATGACACAGATAACATATCAAAGAATAAAACTTGAACTTAAAAATGTATATACAATTTTATTCACAACCATAAAAATATACAAGTATCTACAGTTCAGTCGAATAAATTCTTTATATTTTTAGTTATATTTATTGAATCAGTTTTAAAATTGTGTGATATATATATATATATATGTTTGGTGGTAGGAGGTTCGTCCTCCGTCTGGCTCGCGACCACTATCATGTCAAAGATGAACCGCCAAATATCTTATGATGTGTTCCGGTTTGATGGCATGTAAGCCAGGTGTTCCCCTATCCCACCCATCCTTTCCCTAAAATGTAGTGGTTCCGATAGCGGACTACTACATTGTCCTCCCCTTCCATATGTATCCTCTAGGTTGGCAACGCATCTACAACGCCTCTGGTGTTGTAGATATTCATGGGCGAAGGTAACCACTTACCATCAGGTGGTCCTTCTGCTCGTTTGCCATTAGTTATCCATAAAAAAATATATATTGTTACAAAGTTAAATTGCAAAAATAATTTCATTTTATTTCATTTTTTAAATGTATTTAGAGAAATTAGCACAAATTGTAAAAAAAAAGATTACCATACTCATTCGAGTATGGGGTACATTTAAAATTTCGTCACTTTATCTTAAAAATACGTACTTGCAATTTTGTTCACGATTTTTATATTAAGTTATGTCACTTTTTTTGAAACGTTCGACATTGAATAACTCTTTTAGTAGGCACGACAATATTGTCAATTTTTACCGACCTGAAAAAAACAGTAGGATATCAATTCGACTGTATTTTTTTACGTGTTATAACTTTTTACAAAGTGAACCAATTTTGATTACTAGTCCCCGTTGACGCGTTAACAACGCGTTGTCTTTAGGAATGTGTGTCACCTTATGTAACATGGATGTCAAACCATGGGTGTGTAACATTTACTTCGTTAATTTAATATACTTTTTATGCATTATTTTGAGGCTTATTAGAATTCTGCACTCCTTGTCTATATAAACTATAAGTGCGCCAAACATGCTCCTCCGCGCGTAATTCTAAAAACGGGTATAAAGTTTTTGCTTCACGTATATATAGATTCTTTTTTTGATATGATAGATAGTGCATCTTCTGAGGTCCTATTTCAATTTAGTTAAGATCTGAAGTAGTAGTTTCGAGTGCTTTTTACTTGAAGTCGATTTTCTTTTTGTTAAAATTTTAATTTTTAATTTTGCAGTAGAATACCGTTACAAACGCGTATATATATATTTTTTACAACTGAAACATTTTCCACAAATTTTTATGTTCCAATAAAATGTCTAAAATATCGATTGGTTCGGATGATTATATCTAAATAAGTTTCATTTCTTGACGCTTTGAGTTCCGTTATAACGCGGCGCTGAGTTCCGCTATTGCATATAATGCCTCAATTGGTCGGAAATAGAGAACGGAAAACTTAAGAGAATGGAGTGTCTTAACACTAGGTTCTCAGGTTCCCTCTGCCTACCCTCCTATGTGCAGGATACAGCGTGAAGATAAAAAAAATATTTAATAGTAAATATTTTATACAACCATTTAAAATTCAATCGATGTGATCTTAATTGGTTGATTGTGTAGACGCTATTAAATAAATATAGGCATCGTAAAGTCAAGGTCAAGACAAGGTCATTGTTACTTTAAGATGAAGTAGCATTTATTATGAAATGTTGAAAGAGAATGGAGTGTCTTAACACTAGGTTCTCTGGTTCCCTCTGCCTACCCCGCTATATGCAAGATACAGCGTGAAGTTAAAAAAAAAAGAAAATTATTATGAATTGCTTTAGACAATAGAATTAAAGTATGCTTTGCAATAACGGTATTTAATACTTGTATACCAGATACAAATTATACCAGCACACAGTCGCCTCAATTCGACGGAGTGGGGAATTGAGTGTCTTAACACTACGTTCTCAGGGTTCTGCCTACTTCACAGGCGTGGATATGATATGTGTGCTAAAAAAAAAAAAAAAAATATAAAGAAAAAAATGTCAACTATATTATTTTGTGTAGCAGTTTTTAATTCAGTTCAGTCTTTCAATCTTTAATTATGGCACTTCGAACGTGCCAGTTGAGTATAAATCACTTTGCCAATATCACGTTGTATGGAGAATACACGAAGGAGGATTTATCTGTATTTCTTTTTGTTAATTGACATTGCATGATGAATGACGGAGCTTAACGCCGTGCTTTGTATCACCAGAACAATCGAATTTACAATCAGACGCTGGTAATTGAAAGTGGATTGAATAATATAGGTATTCGTATTTACTATTCAAACTCAGCCGCCCTTATTGTCTTATCTTGGAGGTAAATGAGAGAATTGCGAAATTTGCAAGCCTAAGGTGTTTTCAGAATGAGCTAAGTTTTTTGTTTCAGTTCTGTTAAGAAAAGAATGTACTATAAATATATTATAAAAATTTAAAGACCTTTGTTGCCCAATGCTACAACTTTCGATTGTAAATGTGTTAGTTGTGTGTTCCAACCCCACTTAAGCTAGTGATTTTATTTAAATTATCCTATTTCCTACCCAGTTTTGGTAAAAAAAGGTTATTTCCCTGTGAGGGGACGGGGTTAGAATACAATTCCCCTCCGCCGCTGGGTAGCGTCCCGTAAGAGGCGGGTATCCCAGTAGTTTGGTGGTAGGAGGTTGGTCCTCCGTCTGTTTCGCGACCACTATCATGTCAAAGACGAACCGCCAAATATCTAATGACGTGTTCCGGTTCGATGGCACGTAAGCCAGGTTTTCCTCTATCCCACCCCATCCTTTCCCCTGAATGTGGTGGTTCCGATAGCGAACTACTACATTGTCCTCCCCTTCCATCTGTATCGTCTAGGTAGGCAACGTATTTACAACACCTCTGGTGTTGTAGATGTTCATGGGTTAAGGGAGCCACTTACCATCAGGTGGTCCTTCTGCTCGTTTGCCATCCGTTATCCATAAAAAAAAGAAAGCGCGGCTATGAGTTTCGCCTCCTAACACCCAATGTATTGAATTCAACCGCAATGTGATGTGGAGAGCTAAATGTCTTGACTGACCTCCCGCGCTATGACTTTTTTGATTTATGATTATTACTCCTATGAGTGATGAAATGCACATAATAATAATGATTTCCCTTTCGTTGTATTTGTAGAATCGTATATCAAAATTCATCAAGTCTTCTTTAAAAATATTTTTGTCCAATGTCAGACGCAATCCCGTATAGCTGGCTAGACTAAGAGAACCTAGTATCAGGATACTCCGTTCCCCGCTCACCGCTCGAATCCAAGACAATACGTGTTGAACCGCGGAACTCAACGCCACACTTTGTTTTACCGGCAGCAGAGAAATGAAAATAATTTAAATATCATCATTGCACCACAAGCACTAATTTTTATAGTCATACGCTATCCCAATGTGTGTGTCACGATGGACTCTAAATACGGAATAGTTTTGCTATAGATTTAGATTTGTATAACTGTGACATGTTGACGACAATACTGCAGGTTTCCGTTATAATTTAGGAGAGCGTTTGTAGTAACATCCATCACGTCTGACGGTTCTAACTGGACACGTCTAGCGCGAGCCATACAAATGTTATCACCTAAATCTAGTTTAAATTACAATATATCTATTTATATTAAACGCTTGCGTTATTGAGTGACTGAAATACTATCCAGCAGGCAGAAATATTGCCCATAAGAAGATGAAATAGCATATAAGCTCCTTTGGGAGTGTAAAGAAGCACTAAAAGAGGATTTCTTAAAAAAATGGGATTGTAGGTTTTATAGTCCACAGGAAGTTGTGGGATATTTTTTATTAGCTTCACGCTGTATCCCACTTTCCGCCGAATTGAGGCATTGCGTGCTGTGCTGTGGTGGAACTCAACGCCGCGTTTTGCCTTATTACCAGAGCGTGGAAATGAAAATACTATTTTTTTTCAACTTCACGCTGTATCCCGCATGTAGCGGGTTAGGCAGAAAGAACCAGAGAACCTAGTGTTAAGACACTCCATTCTCTTTCAACAATTCCGTTCCTCACTTTCCGCCGAATTGAGGCATTGCGTGTTGAGTGGCGGAACTCAACGCCGCGGTTTACCTTGTTAGCAAACCTAAGAAACGAAAATACAAAATTTTACATTTCCTGGAGTGGGAATCGAACCCACAACCTGTCGCGTTTACCGTCGCACGCGTGTGCCTCTGCGCCATGACAGGCCTTACTATATATTATTTAATATTTTCAGGAGCCTTTCCTGAAGTGGGAATCGAACCCACAACCTTTCGCGTTTACAGTCACACGCTTGGCCCTCTGCGCGACTGGTCTCACGCGGGATATAATCTCTAAGATCTCGCGGGATATAATAAATAATAAATAAATACGGTTCTTGAATATCTCAATACATTATTATTAACTTGGGGAAGAAATGCTAACGAGCGGCTCCAGTTTCGGTAATAACAGACTTGAAAATTATAAATTGAGGCCACTGATTGTAACCTACTTTCTTTTTTAGCCGGTTTTTCTATATTTCTTATTTTTTTTGTATTTTTCAAAATATTTACTACGGTATAGAAACTTTGTGTTTGGTGGTAGGAGATTCGTCCTCCGTCTGGCTCGCGACCACTGTCATGTCAAAGACGAACCGCCAAATATCTTATGATGTGTTCCGGTTTGATGGCATGTAAGCCAGGTTTTTCCCTTTCCCACCCATCCTTTCCCTAAAATGTGGTGGTTCCGATTGTGGACTACTACATTGTCCTCCCCATCCGTCTGTATCCTCTAGGTTGGCAACGCATCTACAACATCTCTGGTGTTGTAGATGTTCATGGGCGAAGGTAACCACTTACCATCAGGTGGTCCTTCTGCTCGTTTGCCATCCGTTATCCATAAAAAAAAAAAAAAAAAAAAAAAAAAAATAGAAACTTTTAGATATTTTAAGTATTCAATTTAGTTATTAATTTAAATATACATAAATTTCAGGATAATTTACTGGATTTGACATCCATTTTTTATGACAACCTCTTAGGTATAATTTTAACCGACTTTAAAAAAACTTACTAAATGGATAATTTAATTATTCGTTGCAAGCAAGGATTGGGGTTAGAAGCGAGCAAGGGACGGTACCCCCTAGTTTCTTATATTCTGACATGACAATTACGGGGTTAAATCTCATTCAAGGTTTATATCATATGGTCTATGGTAACGCCTGTCGTGGCGTAGAGGCACAAGCGTGCGACTGTAAACGCGACAGGTTGTGGGTTTGATTCCCACTCCAGGTAATGTCAATATTTTCTTTTCCTGGGTTTGGTAACAAGGCAAAGCGCGGCATTAAGTTCCGCCACTCAACACGCAATGCCTCCATTCGGCGGAAAGTGGCGGAATTGTTATAAGAGAACGGAGTGTCTTAACACTAGGTTCTCAGGTTCCCTCTGCCTACCTCGCTATATGCGGGATACAGCGTGAAGATAAAAAAAAAGTAGAAAAAAAAAAAGAAAAAATATCATATGTTAATCTTAGGGAATCTGTCAATATTAGGGAAACACCCTAATATTGAATTACGCCTTCCAACATAACATATATGAATTGGAAAAAAATAGACATAAACGCGATAAGTCACTAGTCCTATATACATATCACATAAAATTTTAAAAATTGACTAAATTATATTAACTTTTATCCAATATAAAAAAATCTAGCAACGATATTTTTTCACCGACTTTGTACCATCCAATTTGCTTAAAAATGTATACTGGTCACTACAATATTTTCACAATACGACCATATGACCTTTTCAGGATGGCCAGGATAAAGAGTAAATAATTTTAAGCATACTCTATCTTTATTTTTTTTATAACTATTTCGTTCAATGTCTTGAATACATAAGGAAAGGGGCGAATAGAGGGTCTTAACACTAGGTTCTCTGACTACCATACTATGCAATATAAAGATTTCCCCTTTCCCACCTATTCTTTGCCCAAAATTTGTTGGTTCCGATAGCGGACTACATTGTCCTATTCCGTCTGTATCCTCTAGGTCTGCAACGCATCTACAACATCTCTGGTGCTGTAGATGTCCATGGGCGAAGGTTACCACTTACCATCAGGTGGTCCTTCTGCTCGTTTGCCATGCATTATCCAAAAAAAAAACCAAAAAGTGTGAAACTGATATTTATTCTTAAAATAACTATTACAAATCTTATGAATTATTATTTTCCTTTTAATAACAATAAAGTCAAAAGGTTCCCTTCCCCACTAGTTGTAGCATTAAATGAATTTAGTATTATCGGTTGGGCAGAATTCAAATTAACAAAATTCCGTCCGCACCGCCGGCTACTATGCTCATTCCTATAATAGCCCACGAAAATTTACGCTTTGAAGTCGAAATAATGAGTGTTGCAAACTTGAATTAAATATATTCATATTTTAACTCTGGTCTGGTTGATAGATTATTTGGATATGCATTTAAATCTATAGCTTTGAAGTTAATCTATAATAATTACTGGGTTGTCTTAAAAATAATATTAAGATATATTTTTTTTTAACTTCACGCTGTAACCCGCATATAGCAGGGTAGGCAAAGAGAACCAGAAAACCTAGTGTTAAGACACTCCATTCTCTTTTAACAATTCTGTTACCCACTTTCCGCCGAATTGAGGCATTGCGTGTTGAGTGGCGGAACTCAACGCCACGCTTTGACTTGTTACCAAACCCAAGAAATAAAAATACCCAATTTTACATTTCCTGGAGTGGGAATCAAACCCACAACCTGTCGCGTTTACAGTCGCACGCTTGTGCCTCTGCGCCACGACAGGCGTTATATTAAGATGTTAACAAAAAAACCGGCTTCAAGTAAAATACACTAAAAGTGAAATTATTATGAATAACTCAAAAACTACTCGTGAGATCTTAAATAAATGTAAATAGAACCACATCAAAAGCACTAACTATCATACAAAAAAAGCATTATCAAAATTACTTCAGTCATTAAAAAGGTAACACACATAAAAAAGTACATTCGACTTGACAAGTTCGTATTTTTTTAAATTGATGGAAAATTGTGGTAGAACGCGTAAATGGTGTCTCAGACAACATATTTGGAATATTTTTACCCTTTATACAGATACTTGGGTTGAGTTAATTTTGAATAAAAACTTGTATTGGAAAGGCAAAATGATGTTATACAACTTTGAAAGAAGCGACACCACACTTCATTAGGACCGAAAATAAAAATATAAAATATTGAGGTCATCGTGGCGCAGTTGAATATGGCCGGACTGCAAAAGTAGATGGTTTTCTTATGCGGGGAAATTATTATATTAATTTCCCCGCACTGATAAGAGAAAGGGCGGTGTTGAGTTCCTCCACTCAACACGCATTGTGTTAAATTCAGACAGTAAGAAGAGAATTTAAATAATATTTCCATATTTGCTCAAAACTGGAAAAAAAAGAAAGTAATCTTTTTTTAGCTTCACGCTGTATCCCGCATATAGCAGGGTAGGCAGAGGGAACCTGAGAACCTAGTGTTAAGACACGCCACTCCTCATTTTCCACCGAATTTAGGCATTGATTGCTGAGTGGCGGAACTCAACGCCGCGCTTTGTACCAAACTCTGAAAATGAAAATACTAAACTTTTACACTTCCTAGAGTGGGAATTGAACCCACAACCTGTCGCACGCTTGTGCCCCTACGCCACCACAGGCGTTCGAACATATAATCAAAACTGAAACATATGCATAACGTTAGTAAACAATAAATATCATATCCAAAGAGAATGGAGAGTCTTAACACTAGGTTCCCTGGTTCCATCTGCCTACCCTGCTATATGCGGGATACAGCATGAAGTTAAAAAAAAAAAATAATAATATCATATTATATTAAAGCAGATTCACTCTTTATCCCGCATAACAGAGTAATCAGAGAGAACCTAGTGTCAAGACACTCCAAATTACATTACTTTGCAACAATTTCAATTAATTCAATATTCTCGAGATAATAATTTAGCTCCGTCAGATGTGAGCGCAGAGCAAGAAGGCTACCAGTAATTGCCTTTACAAGGACCAAGAAATTTCCCAAAGGATGATCTATAAATAAACCAATTTTGATCACAATTTCATCTCATTATTCTACTTTTATTATTAAATTTCACTTTTAGTTCTTGTTTACTAGTATTTTATAAGTTATATAGTTTTATAATCTAGCAAGTAAAATATAGAATATTTTCTACTAGATATTTGTTGGCACAAGCGTGTGACTGTAAACGCGACAGGTTGTGGGTTCGATTCCCACTCCAGGAAATGGAATTTTTCATTTCCTGGGTTTGGTTACAAGGCAAAGCGCGGCGTTGAGTTCCGCCAATCAGCACGCAATGCCTCAATTCGGTGGAAAGTGGGGAACGGAGTGAACGAACGGAGTAGGTTCCCTCCGCCTACCCTGCTATATGCGGAATGAGCTATGTATGTGTGTAGATATTTATTGTTATGGCAAAATTACGTATAATTTTTATAAATTGTAGCCTGTATGTGATTCTTATTCTACTATATAATTCTAAAGTTTAATTTAAATCCTTTTAATACTTGTTGCATTAAAGAGAACCATGCATTTATCCACTCCATTCCTCCACTCACACTTTTACTTTTATAATATTAAGCAGGACTAACTAAAGCACTAAAACTGGGAAAGGACATCCTGACTTTCCCTTGTGAGGGGATGGGGACAGAATTAAACAAAAAACCATTCCCCGCCGCTGCTGGGTAGCGCCCCGAAAGAGGAGGGATTCCCTATACAGGGAATTAGGATACCCTAATCTGGTGGTAGCAGGTTCAACCTCGGACTGACTCGCGACCACTATCATGTCAAAGACGAACCGCCAAATATCTAATAATGTGTTCCGGTTCGATGATATGTAAGCCAGGTTTTTCCTATACCTACCCATCCTTTTCCCAGAATGTGGTGGTTCCTATAGCGGACTGCTGTGGTCACTTCATTGTCTCCTCCCCTTCCATCCACCCTCTAGGCTGGCAATACATTTACAACTGCTCTGGTGATGTAAATGTCTATGAGCGAAGGTTACCACTTGCCATCAGGTGGTCCTTCTGCTCATTTGCCTCCTTTTGTTCAATAAAAAAAACATATGAAATAAGAAGTTAAATTTTTTTGCTCTCTCAGCGGCAAAAGCCCAAGGAGCCTACAGCCAAATTTAAACCTTTTATAGCTTTGTATGTACGTTATATGTGATTTACTAAGTAATGCAAGCGTTTTATACATATGGAGGGATCTATATTATTTTCGTTTTTCTATCCGTAGTTTCAATAATAAATCATTTTAAATGCCTAATTAATAACTGTGAAGAACAACAAACGAAAGAAAACCGCTAGTAATAATATAAGAAAATATTTAGTTTAAACAACACGTCCTCAGTAAGTGAACTGTGTTACTAAAGACGCAAACAACGTAACTAAGTGTAAATTAATTAGAACAGGTGTCTAACCGACCGCGCTTAGTACTACAGGGTACGGTGAGGTTTAGTGAAACTATTATGGTAAGAAAACACATTTAATGTATTGGAGAGTACCTAAAATTTTAAGTATGATAATTACATTAGAAGTTGCAGTGGTACAGTGGCAGCTTTTGAATGTAAAAGCGTTGGTTGAGAATTTAAACTCCGCTTAGGGTATATATATTCTTTATTGTACTTAAAAAATACATGGGACAAGGTATAGTTCTTGACAGTCGATGAAATGATTTTTTTTTTCACGCTTTTGAAAGACTAAGCGCGGCGTTCAGTTCCGCCATTCAACACGCAATGTCTAAAATTCTGGTGGAAGAAGCGTGAAGCCAAAAAACTTTATTAAAGGCCATAGTGGCCCAGTGGGCTTAGGTTTTATGTAAACGTGATAGTTGTGGAGTCCATTAATGTTTGTGCGAATGATTATGTTCATAATATAGTAATTTCCTATCGTGTAAGGTGAAGTGTGGCGTTGAGTTCCGCAACATAACATCCAATATTTCGAAACAAGAACAAAAACCACTCCTATATAACAAAATATTTAGTTAAACAACAGGTCCTCAGCAAGTAAAGTGTGTTACCGAAGGCGCTAACAACGTAACTAAATGTAAATTAATTAGAACACGTGTCTAACCGACCGCTTTTAGTACTACGAGCTACGGTGAGGTTTAGAGAGACTTGTATGAATATTTTGTGTGTTTTAGAGTATCTTAGATTTTTAGTTTGATAATTATATTAGTAGTGGTGGTGTAGTGGCAGCGTTTGAATGTAAAAACGATGGTCGTAGATTCTATCCCTAATAAATATATCCAGTATTTCTTTTTCATTTCATTGCTATAGTAAGACAAAGCTAAGCGTTGAGTTCCGCCTCTAAGCACCGAATGTCTCAAATTGGAGCGGAAAGAGGAGAACGCAGTGCCTTGAGACTAGTTTTCAGTCAGTCAGTATATAAATAAAACAACAAAAATAATTTGGGGGAATAATTTATTAATAAATGTTCTACTTTATTTCAAATTTTTGTTATAATATATATATTCAATTATTGTTACTAATTTTCACAATAGAACGAAAATCTCTTACATTAAAGGTAGTATAAAGTATTGCTCTATTTTGAATCACATCGTGTTGAGCAATTTTATATAAAGGACAAGTACAGTGTTCCTATTTATAAAAAATTGTGCGAAACTACGAGGTATTATAAATTATGATTTTTTTAAGATATATTTTAACTTCTCATATTATTACAACATTATTTTGACTAATAGAACTATTAACATATTTAGAAAACATAAAAATTTGAACGCAGCGGGACTCGAACCCGCGCCTCTTGGAAACCGTCCAAGCGCTCTGACCGCTAATCCATGCGTTCTAAGTTAAATAAGTTGTAACAAGCGTATAGGAATTTCAACGCAGCCGGATAGAACGCATGGCTTAGCGGTCAGAGCCCTTGGACAATTTCCAAGAGGCGTGGGTTCGAGTCCCGCTGCGTTCAAATTTTTATAGATTTTCTAAATATATTTTTCGTTTCCTAAGTGTGTGATTAACACTTTAAAAAAATTGAACTAATTTTTAGATATAAATATTAATTAATGCAATTCATATACCATTAAAAGTGAAACTTCAGTAATGCTACAAGATAATAAGATGAATATAAAGTATAAAGAGTAGGAAGAAAATTGTAGGGTTAATTAATATTTTTTAACAATATTTTATTAATTACTGAACGGATTTAAATGAAACTTTAGAGTAACATAGCTTATATATAAGAATAATATATCAGCTACAATTTTTTAAAGATTTTGTGTAATTTAACCAGTAATGTCTGGTTCTACATAAATCCAAAATTGAGGATAAAAATAAGATTACAACTTTTTGTTCGTATAAGATAATTTTTTAACTCCATGTGTAAATATAATTTCATAAATCAATTTATAAATCTAATTGTAAAAATTGTAAGAAGAACGCAGCGGGATTCGAACCCGCATCTCAGAGCGTTTTCTAAATATGTTTTTCGTCTCCCAAGTGTGTGATTAAATCACAAATCCATGTCCAATCAACGTTGCGAGTGATATCTTTTTCTTTATACCAGAGAAGGATTATATTTAATTTATTTGCATTTCCGCGGCGTTAAGATCCGACACTCAACACGCAATGTGTTGTATTCGAGCGTAGAGTGGAGAACGGAGTGTATTCTCTCTGTCTATCCTGCTATATGCGGGATAAAGCGTGAAACTGGAAAGAAGTATATATATATATATTTAGCTTCACGCTGTATCCCGCATATAGCAGGATAGATAGAGGGAACCTGAGGACCTAGTGTTAAGACACTCCGTTCTCTTTCAAAATTTCCGTTCCCCACTTTCCGCCAGATTGAGGCATTGCGTGCTGAGTGGCGGAACTCAACGCCACGCCTCCCATGTTACCAGATCCAGGAAAGGAAAATACTAAATATTATTTAAAATTTTCTATTTCCTGGAGTGGGAATCGAACCCATAACCTTAATTTCTTTTATAAATATATAAAATGTGTCCGTATCGTATATAGAATGTTATTAAATATATATATACGTTTATTATACATTAAGTCTTCAATTATTCAGGAAATTCTAGATACTATACCTATATATAATTTAGAATTTAAAATTTATTTTCTACTTTTGCAACGTCTCCGTTGTCGACTTAGCACAGCACGTAATGTTTCAATTCGACAGAAAGTGGGAAATGAAAATCATAATAGAACTGAGTGTCTTAACACTAAGTTATCAGATTCTTTCTGCTTACCCTGCTATGTGCGGGATTCAGCGTGAAGCTAAAAATAAAATAAAAATAAAGAAATACATACTTTCACGTCAACAATGAATACTTCTGTGCATAAAATACTTTACCGTCATGATAATGTCAAATATTTTGTTTTCAAATTTTATATCATTTTAAGTATTTAAGACGGCAAAACGCGGCGTTGAGTTCCGCCACTCAGCACGCAATGCCTCAATTCGGAGGAAAGTGGGGAACGGAGTGTCTTAACACTAGGTTCCCTCTGCCTACCCTGCTATATGCGGGATACAGCGTGAAGCTATGTGTGTATGTATTTAAGAATAGACATTAGGACTAGATAAATCAATCTTTGAACTTCATATTAGAGAAAAAAATATAGGATTTTTCGCCTATATATCCATACTAGGCGTGAATAGGTTGACAAGTCGACTTACATTTATATATATATATATAATTTTTTTTTAAGTAAATCGAACATATTAATATAACAGAATTTATAGATAAAATTAATACTTAAAAATGACGCTGAAATGCATTTCATGTATGCATTTTCAAATTATCAACTAATTCACGCCTTCTACCACATAATCCTTCGATTACACAAGTTGGTAATAATTTATTTTTTCGTATATTCATAGATTTAGATATAAATTGTATTCCTAACGGGAAATGAACTCATGTACTCCGTAAAAGGTGCTTTCAGTCACTCTACTTCATTCTACATTTTATTATTAGTTCTAAAATTATTAGTTATAATTTATATTCTATTAAAAAATTTTATTAAAACGCGCAACATTATATCAATATATTTTAAATTTATATTGTTTTGACCAATTTCCAAATATATTACTTAATATATTATATTTTACTAATTTCTTAAATGTTTATTTTCAAAAACTTAACTTAAAGAAGTAAGAAATGGAATAAAAAAAAAAAATATATAAAAAATATTATTTCGTCCTGTGTAATTTCAACCCAATCATTGAGATATTAACAAAACAAACCGATTTCAAGCAAAACGCACTCAAAAGTACAATAACAATAATTACGAATAACTCAAAAACTTCTTGTCAGATCTTAACTAAAATTAGATCGAACCACATCAGAAATCCTAGCTATTATATAAAAAATAATTATCAAAATTGGTTCACCCAGATCATGTTATGGGGCCCCAGAACACTCCTCATGATATATGCGGTAAAGAACCACAGCGAGAAAATATCTCTACGAACGCCAGAGTGTATTGCCTTTCACGGATTATTGGGATCATTAGGAACCCAACGTTGGACAATGTTAAAGGCCTGTAGGCCCTCTGGCATCACATGGAAACATGAGCGGCGGACACATAAAAAACAGTCGAACTGAAACTCCTCTTTTGAAGTCGATCATAAATATAGTCGACTTGAAAATACAATACATACATTTATATTTGCTTAATAATTTATATTATTATTTAATTATAATATTTTAATAGTATAATTACAAATTGATTAAATTTTTCACAGCAATTTTTAGTTATCTAGAAGATTTTTCATAAGATCTGATTTTTTTTTCAATAAGTTCATAATTATTTTATGCAAATCTAAATTTTAACAAAAACCTATGGAATTATTGAAAATATTTTAGATTTGGAAAGAAATTATTAGGAAAAGCTTAACAAATAGTCTCTCTCATAATCCAAGAAATAATACTTATTTTATTTATTTAATCGCAAATAATTAGTTAGAAAACGTGTAAAAAATTTTTGAACGCGGCGGGATTCGAACCTGCGCCTCTTGGAAATCGTCCAAGCGTTCTCTTACCACTAAGCCATGCCTTCATGCGTTTGAACTCATGGCTTAGTGGTCAGAGCGCTTGGACGGTTACCAAGAGGCGCGGGTTCGAGTCCCGCTGCGTTCAAATTTTTATAAGCTTTCTAAAAATGCTTTCTAACTAGTTGTTATTATTAATTTCGATTAATATGGTAAGTGCAAGAAAATATTAAATTTATTTTTTATTTAAATTTGTACCAAAAATTGAATTTCTATAACATCATATTAATATTTTTCTTTATTATAGATTAATTTTTTTCTACTAATTTTCAAAATTATATTACTCATTAATTAACAGTTACTTTCGATCTGTATAATATTTTTTCAACGAGCATAAAAAAGGTACTTGGCAGTATACCAAGTCAAGTTCTAATAGAAATATTTTTTATCTTCAGTAACAAATTTTTTTAACTTATTTCTTTTACAATATTAACCAAGCACAGTAAAAAAAGGTACTTAGCAGTATACCAAGTCAAGTTCTAATATTTTTTTTTATATTCAGTAACAAAATTTTATAATTTTATATATTTTTTACAATAATAACCATTTTTCCAGTATTCTTTAGATAATACTACGTGAAAAGGGACCAAGTGGCAGTGGTACTAACAAATAGTGCAATCTAACCTTACGTCTATATATACAGAACTCTCACACGATAAGTTGTCATCAAAATTCATAAGCGTATTGAAGTTTCATAGTCAAAATTACGATAGCAAAGACGTTCGGTACAAAAAATATATTCCAAAAATATTGGGTATCTCTCGCTTCTTTTTTTTTTCTTTCACACTTGGGAACGTCCGCGTCGCCATGGCCGAACCTGAAAGAGACAATTAGCTTAAAATATTGAAATTAAAAAATGATATAGATGTTTATCGCTCTTTGACGTATTTTTTTTTTATTTATTAATATAATAATAATATAATAATAGCCTTTATCCCCTGACCATGATACAATATTTCTTACATAAATATATTTTTCTTTTATCAGCAGCCAGTTTGTTGATCAGGATGTCTCTTGACATAGGCCTCCCCCATTAACTTCCATTCCTCTCTGTTTTTAGCAATTCGTCTCCATCCTTTATTTTTTTTTTTATTTATTATTATTTAGTAAATTTACAATATATATATTTTATAATTATAGACACTACAAAAAACCACTCAGGTTTATCTCGAGTGCCACATTCGTCCTTATTTATTAAGTTACATTTATATAAAAAAAATTTAACAATTGTTTAATATTCATATGAGTAATTTTTGATCTTATATTATATTCTAAGCTCATTCAGTGAGGAACTATGTATGCCCTAGTGCGCTTACCGTATTCATTATTAGCCGATATAGTTACTAACCGAAATGAAAAACTACCGAATGGATCTAGATGAAACTATAAAGTAATATAACAATTTATAAATATTTTGAGTAATATGGCCAAATTATACGATACATATCTAGGTTTTAATACGTCAAGTCCATAACATTAAGCTGTAAGCTATAGAGAATTATGTATATGACGAATATTTTTTTTATTCTACCATTCCTCCATATTTTATAAATATAAATATTCTTTTCGTAGTAATTGTTAAAACATATTAATATTAAATATTTAAAAAAATACTATATTATGATTGTTTATAAATCTTACCCACGAAATCAACTGTTAGAACTGGCTTTGCGTCGGCGATCCGTCGAAGGATTCCTCATTGATTAGCCGTAACTTAACAGATTCTCGTCTCAAATTATAACTTGTTGAAATATGACAATGTTTCACATCAACCGTCAACAAATCTTCATTTAATTCGACCCCACTCTTTTCGACGTCGGCCGCAGCACTCGGCTTCCTTTTATGTCGAAATGAAGTGGATCTTTGAGAGCTAGATCCCAGATAGCTATCAGTTGTAGTGTTTCCATTGAATGTCTTCTCAGATTGACCGACGCCTAATTGCTCTAATGGAATATTGCTCCGGAGATGCCCAGCTGTGTCAATACAAGGAATCAATTGTTTGAACTCCTTTCTGAAGTTCTCGTTCATCCATGCGTAAATAAAAGGGTTATAGCAAGTAGACGACATCGCGACTACATGGCACATGAAGAAAATAAGAAAATAGTACTTGGAGTGAATTGCGTATATATAATAATCATTGTACAAGTTCGTGGCGTTCAAAGGCAGCCACGATAAACCGAAAATAGTAACCATAGCAATAAGCATTTGATTCGTACGACGCTTTCTATTCTTATCGAACTCCTCTTTTCTAGCGTTTTTACTGGCCGCTTTGGCTTTAGCGCGATCGTTCAATTTGAAGCTGACACATGTATAACAGAACGCAATCACTGTGAATGGGAAGACAAATTGCAGGGTGGATGTGACTGAACCGAATATTCTCCTCAGCTTTTCACTCGGCCATGTTTCTTCGCAGAATCTGCCTAATTTAATGTCATAATAGGTCATAAATATGGCGTAAGGTAAGGTCACTGTTACTGAGAAAGTCCAGATCATGACAATAACGGAAATGCATGTTTCTATCTTCATTCTCGGCCTGAACGGGTATATAATTACAAAAAATCTGTCGATAGCAATAGACATGAGAGTAAGTGTTGATATGTATACGCTGCAACCCTGCGCGAAAGGCATCATGTGGCACAGAATCGAACCCCAACTCCACGAGCCATGGAAGGAGTAGAGTGGAGTAAATGGAACTGCAAATATGCAAAGTAGTATATCGGATAAGGCTAGGTTTGTTATAAATAAATTAGTAACAGTTTGCATGGCCTTGTTTCTAATGACGACAAAACAAACTAACAAATTTCCTAATAAACCTAACACGAAGATAATCGTGTAAATAACACAAAAAATGGCTTGAACCCATTTATTATCAATTATGTTCTCATATCCAGGTATATGAGGAGATGGTGAGGGTGCGTTCGAATCATTCCTGAACTTCTCTGTATCGTTAAGTATATATGGGTAGCTGACGTTCGTTTCGTTCATTATTTCAGAAGTAGAACCCCCCAACGAAAACAGGCAATATTTTCTTCACCTGTCAGTTTTACGAGCTTCGGCGAGATTTAACGTCAGACCTGTAACAAAATATAATGAAATTTAACGTTTCTATTCCTCGGAGTTTAGACATAAACTGCCTTTTCCGACATATAAATACAAATAAATTGTCCAAGTTTTTTGTTTTCTTTTACTTTTAGTGTGGCACAGGATAAATAAGTGTAAATGACATATAAGTTATGGCAACATAATACAGCTGTGACAAGTTGATCAAAATAACCTACTAATCTTAAATACATAATTTTATTAAAAAATGAAGTAAAAGATATTATTTTTATGATTTTATTATTTTCTTCAGCATTGTAAGGAAAACAATTGTATTTTACAAGTCATTTGCTCATCACTTTTGTGCTTATATGAAAAATATTTGGTTCGCCATCTTGGCATGTCCGCCATGTTGGATTCAAAATGACATCTTAATTGATATATAACGCATTGTCATACATCGAGACAGGTGAAAATAAATAAAAAAATCGTAAAACTGTTTTAGGAAACTTTTTTTTTCGTATAGCACTTTGAAAATATCAAAATAAATTAAAACTTGTAGCATTCATGTCACGTTAGGTTCTCTCTGAAGCTTTTTTTCAATACTTAAATATTATTACACGAAATGCATGAAGCATTCAAATAAAACGATGAAAAAACTCTATTATGACAAATATATAAAAAATTAGGCAAAATTCCAATAATCACAATTATCTTTGTGTTGGAAACTTCTTAAGAGCCATATAAATGAATAGCTCCAGTAAAAATAATTCTCACTTGCTGAAATTCTTGAAGGAAATATCAAACTGGGTTAAAAGCTAGATAAACACACAAACACTAACATTTTTGTTATCTACCGTTCTGTCAATAACTTTAGAAAACAACGTTTTATATTAACCTAGTGTCTCCGTTGACGCGTTAACAACGCGTTGCCTAGCAACGTATATGCCTCTTTATATAAACATGAAAGTCAAACCATGGTAGTGTGTGTAACATTTATTTTATTAATTTAACATACTTTTTATGCATTATTTAAAAAAAATATTAGCATTCTGCAATCCTTATCTATATAAACTATAAGTGTGCCAAGTTTCATGCTTCTCCGTCCGCGTAATTTTCGTAAAAAGGGATCCAAAGTTTTTACTTCACGTATTTATATATAAAAAAAAAATATATAAAGATATATTATATATTTGCTTATATTATTTTTATTTCAGCTTCACGCTTTATTATTGTTTTGTAAAAATATTAATTTCCCCGAGTTATCTCACGAGAGATGTTATCCCACTAACAAAAATGAAATAAGATAAAACATACATACATACATAGCTTCACGCTGTATCCCGCATATAGCAGGGTAGGCAGAGAGAACCCAAGAACCTAGTCTTAAGACACTCATTGCGTGCTGAGTGGCGGAACTCAACGCCACGCTTTGCCTTGTTACCAAATCCAAGAAATGAAAAATTTCATTTCCTGGAGTGGACATCGAACCCACAACGCATTTACAGTCGCACGTTTGTGCCTCTGCGCCACGACAGGCGTTAAAAGCAAAAATAAATAAAAAACAATAAGAAATACAATACTGCAGTTGAAGAATAGAAATATTCAACAAGAATCTATATACCTATAACATTATACCTTTAGGGCCCTACTGAAATTCCTTTGAAATCGTCCTAAGATGTAAACAACAAACAATTTCTTCGAACCTTTCCTAACTTCGATGTTTAAGCGAATGCCACTTTTATCGTGAAGTGCTATATAACTAGATATATATTCGACTTTGTTTTCGTCTTATGTATTATAGAAGGAAGAAAATGAAAAGAAGGCCATCATGGCACAGTGGACCTGCAAATTGTTATGAGTTCGAGTTCCAGGCGGGGGACTGATCATATTTAAACTATTTCCCCTCTGGAGAGGTAAAGCGTTGTGTTATATTCCACAGCAATAAGAGTGGGAGGTCGAGGACGGAGTGTCTTGACACTAGCTTTTCTCTAACTACACTGTTGTACGGTGAAACTGAAGAAAATCTATGGAAAATCATATTTGCGGCTGGAAATCGAACCCACAACCAATCGCACCCAGATACTGTATTACTGCGCTACGACGACCTCATAAGCATAACAGAAATGAGTAAAAGATTCGTATAATAAACCTGTTAAAGATTTTTATATACAGCCAAGCCCTGAGATATAATTTTATTTATTTACTTATAATAAAATTTTAGAATTATCTGCAGAACTTGGCACTCATTTATAATTCACGTCTATCGATGAATTCGAAAACCTCACGACTTAATATTAAACTTATCCCCGTTTTCATACTTATATTTTTGATGACATGACTTATACATGGATTCTCTTTGCAATTTCTGATTGTATTCTGTCATAAAAGTTTGTTAGGTGGTAGGAGGTTCGTCCTCCGACTGGCTCGCGACCACTCATGTCAAAGACGAACCGCCGATATCTAATAATGTGTTCCGGTTCGATGGCATGTAACCAGATTTTCCCTTCCCACCATCCCTTTCCCCAAAATGTGGTGGTTCTGATAGTGGACTACTACATTGTCCCCCTTCCCATCAGTATCCTCTAGGTTGGCAACGCATCTACAACATCTCTCTGGTGTTGTAGATGTCTATAAACGAAGGTAACCACTTACCATCAGGTGGTCCTTCTGCTCGTTTGCCGTCCGTTATCAATAAAAAAAAATAAAAAATAATTTTTAATAAATAATCTAAAATCGGTTAAGTAGTATTTAATTTCATTTTCATAATCAAAAACTACTGATAACTTTAGACATGTAAAACCTATATAAGTAAAATAAAATGAAATAAATATTGAATCGCAATTAAACTCGCGTTACAAAAACGATAGATCATCGAACAAAGAGAAAGTTGCGAAAAATCCTCCTCTAACTTCTAAATATGAAAGTTCCATCATGCCCTATTGACAGGATTGAAATATGATGTTCCTTTAATAAAAGAAATTTTATAGATATGCTCTAAGGATGTCTGTATGGTGTGTATATATATATATATATATATATATATATATATATATATATATATATCTATATATATATACCTTATTCAAAATACTATTACACAGTGGTATATTTATCAGCAGGCTGAGTAGGCTATTGTCTAGCACGATAGATTTTTGAAAAATTACATACATACATACATACATACATACATAGCTTCACGCTCTTTCCCGCGTATAGCGGGGTAGGCTGAGGAAACAGGAAAAAAAACAGCTAGTTTGCCGCTCTCCCAACATTACTTGTCATTTGCCAATTTAAAGTTGGCATACAAGATTAACAAGCGTTATGAATAAGAAACTTAAATAATCTTTTTCTCTATATAGACTATGCTACTTTAATGAGCTCTTTGATTTTCGCGATTATTACACATATACTATTTAAACCGGATTAATCGGGTATATTTTAGTATTCATGTGACACACGAATGCCACCTCAGTCTACCTGTGACCACGGACTACTGTAAAGTGTTCGTTAGGTTTCCAAAAATGTATTTTCGTATACAATATACGTGATTAATCTGGTTGCTATGCTACTTTTTTTTCCTTTTTCAAACAAGCTTTGAAAAACATTTTTTTACAGCTTCACGCATTCTGTATAGCAGGGTAGTTAGTAAGAACCTATTGTCATAACACTCTGCTCTCCGCTTGCTTGCTTTCCACATTGCATGTATAATGTCAGGGATACAACGCCGCGCTTTGTAAAAAACAAAGCAAAGCACAAAATGAAAATAATTGAAATACAATGATTTCCCCTAATGAAGATCGAACCCACGACCATTCGCATTTAAAGTCAGACTCTGTACCAGTGCCAAATCACTTACTCCACTTACTCAATCTTTTATTACCAATAAAAATGATTAAAATTTTAACATAAAAATAAAACTGACTTCAAATAAAATGAACCAAAAAAATTACATTATTACAAATATTTCAAAAAACTACTCGTCAGCCACTTAATTTAAAATTACTTCCTCATCATAAAACAATAATCAAAATCAGTTCACCCAGTAAAAACTTAAAAAATACAGTCGTGTATTTGCTCCATTTTTAAATTAGTCGAAAAAAAAACTAAGAAAAGAAAATAACTTTATTTCAAAAATCATTTTTTTATTAAAATTGCTTTCTTTGAAGCTGATATAAACAAGAGTAAGCATATTTGCGGTAAACAGACACATAAAATACAAATTCGACATGGCCAAGTATCGTAAGCATAAATATCAAATAGGACGCATTGTATATCGTTGTGTCATATATTTTTTGTTATATAAATATTTGTAGAAATATCTTGAAAGAGACCTACATTCTACATATCTACATGCTATGTGTATGTTCTTATATTTTTTACTTTGATTTTAACGAATGAAGGAGGAAGAAGAAGAAGAAGAAGGAATGAAGGTTTTGTTTGGTGGTAGGAGGTTCTGTCTCAAATACGGCTCTGACCACTATCATGTAAAGACGAACCATAAATATCTTATGATGTGTTCCGGTTCGATGGCATGTAAGCCAGTTTTCGCACTTCCCACCATCCTTTCCCCAAAATGTGGTAGTTCCGATGGCGGACTACTACATTGGCTCCTCCCTCCATCTGTATCCTCTAGGTTGGCAACGCATCTGTAGTACATCTCTTGTGTTACAGCCGATCTTCATGGGCGAAGGTAACCACTTACCATCAGGCGGTCCTTCTGCTCGTGCTCGTACTCGTTTGCCATCCGGTATCCATAAAAAGAAAAAAAAAAAAAAAAAAAAAAAAAAAAAAAAAAAAAAAAAGAGACCTACATTCTACATATCTACATGCTATGTGTGTGTTCTTATCAGTATTCTTTAGTTTGATTTTAACGAATAATAAGTAAGATTTTTAGGGGCTTCAAATGGAAGAGGTTAACAATTTAACTGTAATTTTTTATGTATGTTTATATTAAGAAAAGTGACCCAATTGGGGAAAGTTCAACTTTTTTAATGATAGCTATTGCTTTGATGTGGTCCCATTTAAATATAGGTAAGATTTGTTGAGTAATATTTTCTGTCTTTGTTAAAATCTTAAATATAAAAAGAAACAGAAAAATGAAACTTCTAAATTAGAATGCAAAAAAAAGTGCAATTATTGCGAATAGAATTCAGGCTTCTACTTATCAAATATTAACAAATTTTAAATGGGACTGCATGAGCTTTCATAAAAAACCATTAAAATTGATTTACCCCATAAAAAAAGTGAGCTGTAACACAAAAAAATACAGCCAAATCATGATTATTTTTTAAAGTCGGTTAAAACTTTAAAAAATATGGTGAACGGCACAATGCTTGACTCATAAATGTAAACGCATTTATAATCAATTGATTATGACGATTAGATTCCCACTCAAAGGGAATAACTATTTATTTTCTGTTCCAGCAAGACAAAGCGCGGCGTTAAGTTCCGCCACTCAACACTCAATGTCAAAAAACAGACAGAAGTGAAATTTTCTCCGATTATACTGCTATTATGGGATAAAGAAAGAAGCAATATTATATAAATAGTATAAAGAATAAAAAAACCCGACTGCATAAAGAAAATGAAAGAAAAGAAAATTTATGGGTTTTGGGGCAAATACAAATAAAAACTAGTTTTGTGGTATATTTTGAAAAGCTAATTAAATCCTTTCGTTTGATGTCCAAACGGTGCCCATCAACGATTTTTGTTTTTATTCATAAAGAAATTGTTGCACCTAAAGGGCGCCATATTGAATTAAAGTGACGTCCCATATTTAAGAACACTTGGAGTATATTACCTATCTAACGTCACCTTCATTATGAATCGGTCCAGGAGTTTGGAACCGCACAGTACGCCTGGCTTAAATACCATCCACACCACCTGGATGCGTGGCACTCAGTACTGTGCGGTTTCGAGCGAAATTTCCTTCCACGTGCCGCACTGAACGTGGAATGGCCTACCTGCGGCCCAGTTTTCCAGGTCGATACGAAATGGAGTACCTTCAAAAAGCGCGCCTACTCCCACCTCAAGGCCGGCAACGCACCTGTAGCTCCTCTGGTGTTACGGGGCCGTGGGCGGCAGGGGATCACTACCATCAGGTGACCCGAACGCTCGTTTGCCTTATCCTTTCCATAAAAAAAAAAAAAAAAGATGTTAGGTAATAAAGAGTATTACAAACATACGCGTAGTACGCGCTGAAAAACACCAACCCTCCTGACAATCGGGTAAAAAAACCAATAAAGAACGTATCGTTATGTTGCAGTGGGAGTATTACCTAGATTTAGCTACATGAAGTTTATTAATATACAGGATTTCTATGAATGAGTCAAAGTAGTTTTGTCAGCGTAAAAAATAGCACACAAAAGCTTAATCGCTCTTGGCTGAAGCTTTACAAAGCTTTTTAATAATATATTATAATGGGGTGAAATTGAAGTAATGTTCTTCCAGATCTCGGACAGTCAAACTGTAAACGTGATTGGTTGTGGGTTCGATTCTCATGGAGGAAAACATCATTTTTAAATTGTTGTATTTCTTCGCTGTGGAAAGTCATAGTGGGGCGTTAGGTTTCGTCACTTAATGCGAATACTTCAAATTCAGGTGGACGGAGGAATCGAAAGTGTTTTGACTGGTGGGTTTCTCTACTGCCCTGCTGTGCAGGCGAAAAACGAACAAAGGACAACTAAATAAAACAACATACTCAGTTGCATTTTATTTAGCTACGTAAAGAGTGATGATCAAAAGAATCGCGAACAACTATTCGAAGTTGACGTTATTTTCAAGATAAGCATTTTTCTTATCACATGACAATACTCTTTAATCTTTCAATAATTTATTAGCCACACCAAAACAAAACATGTAATTAGAAAAAGAAACTCTGTAGAGCTTTTTTAAATTTAAGCATTGTTATTTAAATCGACAACTTGTCACCTATTCAAAAGTTTCGAATTCATTACGGAAATTAGGAATGATTTGCTTTTGTCGTATTCAAGTAACGTTTTCAAGAATTCCTGAGAAATAGGAATACTAATATTTTATGTTCTAAAAAAGGCGAAACTAGGAAATATGGAAATTTTAATAAGTAGCTGAGTAAGGGACATTAAATCCATGCGAGATAGTTGCAAGGCGACAATTTATATTCTTTATTGCACTTTGTAAAAACAATTAATATAGTATAAACAATAATATTATTTGGCAAGAATTGGACTTATTTCTAATAGAAATTTCTTCCAGTCAACCTATGGAGTATGAGCAAAGAGTAAAAACATTTGCAGGTGTAAAAATGCAAGAATCTATATACACAAAATATAAACATACATATACATATATAAATAAAATACATAATATAAATATAAGTTCTGTACACACATGCATATATAAATACACATATATAAGCCTGTATATATAACTACAATTAGTAATGGATAAATTTGTATGTAGTGATAAATTATGAGAAGTGACTATACACATCAAAGTTTATAGGTTCGAATCCTTTTGAGGAATATCTCCGAATTGATTTTAATTTTTATTTTTTTGTTGTTAATGTTGTATAAAAAAGCATATATAATTAATTGTTCTTCTCTCCATTTATTACTTTTTTTAACTTCACACATAGCAGGATAGGCAGAGGTAACCTAGAACCTAGCTTTAAAACACTCCGTTCTCTTAACATTGCCGTTCCCTACTTTCCACCGAATTGAGGCATTATATGCTGAGTGGCGGAACTCAATGCGCTTTGCCTCAGTACCAGAGCGAAAAAACGAAAATACTAAATATGAATTATTATAAATATTTAACATTTTCATTCCCTGGAAGTAGGAATCAGACCCACGACCTGTCGCGCTTAAGTCACAGTCTTATGCCTCTGCGCTACGACTGGTCTCTAATGGAGGAGTGTAACAGGCATTTTCAAGCTAAATTTTACTATACCTTTCAAAGGATTCTGACTACAGGATTATTTACTAATTCATTACTTACATATATTAGTTAATTTGCTTGTTAATTTGTTTCATTAACTAACTCACTACTTACTATATGAATCTTTAAATATGCACTTATAATAAAAGGGATATAATGTGTTATGTTCATTCTAACATCATAATTGATTTCCGAAGAATTGAGACTTATATCTACTGAGAAATGTATGTAAGGGTTTCAGTGTCACAAATCTTATCATATCCTGAAGATTATGTCAACAGTATTTCATTATAAAGTAATGTAGTTTAAATATGTACGAATATAATTCAAAGTTAATATTTTTTATCCCGCATATAGCAGTGTAGGCAGAGAGAACCTGAGAACATAGTGTTAAGACACTCCGTTCTTTTAAGATTTCATCAAAGCCTGTAGTGGGGCTGAGGCAAAAATGTGCGACTGTAAACTTGACAGGTTGTGGGTTCGATTCCCATAGGAATGAAAATATTAAATATTTATAATAATTATTATTTAGTATTTTCTTTTTCTTGCTCTGGTAACAAGGCAAAGAGCGGCGTTGAGTTCCGCCATTCAGCACGCGATGCCCAAATTTGGAGGAAAGTAGGAGACTTAAATATATATACAATGAATATACAAAACTTATTATAATAATATCAGTTCAGTTCTCAACTTACGGCTTTTATTTAACGCATGTTATTTGGACATAAATCATTTCTCCAATGTCACATTGAATGGAAAACATACAAAAGATATTGATAAATTATAATATTTCAGCTGGTTAACATCTGTCGTGTCTTGAGGCACAAGCGTGTGACTGTGAACACCACAGGTTGTGGGTTCGATTCCTACTCCAGGGAATGGAATTCTTCATTTCCTGGGTTTGGTAACAAGGCGAAACGCAGCGTTGAGTTCCGCCACTCAGCACACAATGCCTCAATTTAGGCGGATACTGGGGAACGCAGTGTTTTAACACTATGTTCTCAGGTTCCCTCTGCCTACCCTGCTATATGCGGGATACAGCGTGAAGCTAGAAAAAGTAAATCCATAACGAGGCACTAGTCTTTTGTATTCATTTGTTATTTAAATAAAAAGCATTCTGTGAAAGCTTCAAGTGTCAAACTTGTGGGCGTATGAATATACCTTTAGTTTTACTTTAATCAAATTCAATTTTTATAGTGAATAGAAGAGCAGGTAGACGTATTGTTTCCTGAATTAAAATGTAAGTACATTGTTTGTATATATTATATATCATTATATACAATTTTCTGGGTTTGGTAACAAGGCAAAGCTCGGCGATGAGTTCCGCCACTCAACACGCAGTGCCTCAATTCGGCGGAAAGTGGGGAACGGAATTGTTGAAAGAGAATGGAGTGTCTTAACACTAGATTCTCTGGTTCCTTCTGCCTACCCTTCTATATGCGGGTTACAGCGTGAAGTTAAAATATATATATATTTTTTTTTTTAAAAAAAAACAATTGAAACTTGACATTTCGCATAAAATATTTATAAATAAACGAGTTGTTGCTCGCAAGTCCATCTTCGTGGACTTTATGATTCTATCCATTCTATTTCCTTTTTATTTTCCATTTTTGACAGTAAAACGTTAATAAGGAAACGTCAAAAAGAAATTTCCGGAAATCCTGTCTTAGCCCTTGTTCTATTATACTCTGAACTAAGGGATTCCAAGTTTTTCCTTCATGTATTCATTTCATGATTTTTCTTTATTTTCGTGATTTTTTTTAATTTAACAGTCAAATTTCCACAATCGTTAAAAATATCTTTTACATAATCTTTCATTTTTTATAGTAATTATGAGTCTTTGTATATTTCATTTAGTTTCTTTTCATTTAGTCAGTTTTGTTAATGACCTTATGAAAACGTAGTTAATGACTTTAAATGAAAAACGGTACACTTACATTGTATGCAATCAATTATCTTGTTACTAACTATGAATATAAAGAAAATATATGTATGAATATGATATACAATATCTAATTACGGCATACGTAAGTTTTTTTCATACAACTATACACTAATAAAAATTAATACATTTATAATAAACCGGTTATTAAAATACTGCAACTTAACTTAACAATAAAAAACAATATTAGATTATTATCAAAAACAAATAATCATAGCAAATAATTAAAACATAATATTTCATTCATTTTTTACTCTAAAAAAACGTAAATACAACGAAAACCACATGAAAAAGCTCATAGTAAACTTCAATCTTTACAGACGCTTAAAGATTAACAAATAAAATGTCATTTTATATGAAAATAATATGAGAATATGATTTTTTTTATGATACCAGAAAATTCATACTATTAAGTTATTGCTATGGTTTATCAATACATCGAAAAGCGCCTTTTAACTTCGCCTAAGTTTAAGGTTAGGAACATGGCGGCGACTTACCTAAAATTTCCTGCCATTTAATTTTCCTTCATTTTTAGCGGCTCAAAATCACTAATATACTTTAAAAAACATTATTTATCATGAAAATAGTTAAAAAAACGTAAATATCACGTGAAAAATTATGATTATTTACTAAGTTGTACGCCGCACGATGCCATGCGCGGGTAGGGCTGGCACATGCGCACTGGAAGCTCGTAGATACCCAGGTAATTATTGCTGTTAAATTTCCGCCTCGACAGCCCTGCCTTTAGGGCTTGGCTTTTTTTTTGTTTATCGTGTAAGAGTGATTTTTTTTTTAATTAATTTAAGTGATAGGTGAATGATTGAAGATATAAAACGATGCAAGGATTTATATTCAATGATTTTTTATTAGGTTTCTTGTAAAAAATGTAATATAAATTATCTATGTACAAATAGGATAAAAATTACGAAGAATATGCAGACGGCAATATGTAATTTTGGCTCAGTTTACGTTAATACGACTAGTGGTGCAGAGAATAATGCCTTAGAAATACATATACGAGTATACTATAATCATATAAACATTACACACTTATATCCTTTCCCCAAAATGTGGTGGTTCCGATAGCGGACTACTACATTATCCTCCCTTTCCATCTGTATCCTCTAGGTTGGCAACGCATCTAGTACATCTCTTGTGTTGTAGATGTTCATGGGCGAAGGTAACCACTTACCATCAGGCGGTCCTTCTGCTCGTTTGCCATCCGGTATCCATAAAAAAAATATATATATATATATTTTGACATACCCATTTGTATAAAGTTACATCTAGAGTGCTAACACCGCATGTTTTAAATTTTATTTTAGCTTTATACTATTTTCCGCATAGGAGGGTAGTCAACAAGAACCTAATAACAACCAAATACTCCATTCTCTATTTTTCTCACAAAAAGGGTGTCCCAAAATTAACGCAAGATTTGACTTTGCCGCCATTTTCTATTATATTCATTATTTATTCGCTATAAAAGACTAAAAATTGCATTTTCTATTTAATTCAAATCTTGCGTTAATTTTGGGACACCCTATATTAGTGGCATTGCTAGTAGAGAATTGGGAATCCAAAACCGCGCTTTATCTATCACCAGATCTTGTCATGTCCATCTTGTCACCAGAGCGGAGAAATTAAAATATTTTAAATATTCAAAGCATTAATAGAAATACTAATTTAAATATCCATTTCATGGAATGAGAATCGAACCCACAACCTTCCACATTTCAAGCTAGACATCTCACTGTACTACAACGGCTTTACATTATTTTTTAAATAGTATAAACTTATCGACCATTGAAATCCTTCGCAATGCAATTGTTTGGTCTCATTGTGCAGCGGACGCGGCGCGGAAGTTGTGACAAATGTATCAACAAGCTTACTCGATATTGCTTTACGATAAAACTACCTCGTATTGATATATGGACTATATTAAAAATGAGTTATTCACTATAAATTTGTTTGCGTGGACTTTATAACTTGCCATAATATTTTGTATTTATGTTTCTCTTCTTGGTAATTTTGACTGTAAAATAAAGTTCCAACTATTTCCAGCTTTTTTATCGTTTTCTGATTCTTGTAAGCATTTAGAGGTCATCATGGCGTGGGGCAGCTTCTAACAGTAAGGTTAATTGTAGGTCCATTGGTTACTTAGGGTATTTTTTTTCAATTATTTGCATTTCTCAGTCTGTCGTGGCGCAGAGGCACAAGCGTGTGACTGTAAACGGTACAGGTTGTGAGTTCGATTCCCACTCCAGGAAATGTTTAATTTCCTGAGTTTGGCAACTAGGAAAAGCGCAGCAATGAGTTCCGCCACTCAGCACGTAACGCCTCAACTCGCCGGAAAGGTTAAGGAGTATCTTAACACTAGGCTCTCAGGCTGTCTGTCTACCCTGCTATATGCGGGATATAGCGTGAAGCTAAAAAAATTAAAATTTAAAATTTTTAAGCTTTTACAGTATTAAAACTTTTATAACTGCTTTATTGTGTAACATGCACGTGTTTTATGTACAGTCCAGCAAAGTCAGGTTGCATCGACACTGCACTTTCAAACGATATTTTTTCATATACTCGTAAACTAGGGTAGGAGAGCTTTTGTTACTGTAATTGATGTTTATGGATTAAATACTGCATCGATAATTTTTTGTGGTTGGTTCGATTCCCACTCCAGGAAATGAAAATGTTATAATAATATGTATTTAGTATTTACATTTTCTGGATCTGGTAACAAGGCAAAGCGCGGCGTTGAGTTCCGCCATTCAGCACGCAATGCCTCAGTCCGGGAACCGGGAACGGAAATGGAAGAGAACGGAGTGCTTTCACACTAGGTTCTCAGGTTCCCCTGCCTACGCTGCTATGTGCGGGAGACAGCATTATGTTAAAAAAAATCCATTCAATTCAATTCCTTCGAGCGGGAATCGAACCTACAACCACTCGCGTTTACAATCAGACACTATCACTGCCCAACGATATCTAAGCCATATAAGTAACATAATATATATTTCTTCGAATCTAATGTCAGTTAATGCAAATTGACGCGTTTGAGTGTGACTGTACATACAAGATAAGGAAACCCAACCGCACCGCACTTTGCGACAAGTAGTTCAGGGTAAACATTTTGTTTTTAAATAAACATTTTCCCAT
>JAKGSA010001361.1:0-31340 GCA_033558755.1 Philaethria dido
ATCCCTTTTCCCGAAAATTACGCGAACGGAGGAGCATGAAACTTGGCACAATTATAGTTCATATAGCGAAGGAGTGAGATTAATGACGTTTTTCTTTGGAACATAATTATATCTTATTTCCTAAGCTTAGTTAAGTAATATGAAAATATAGAGAAAGTTGACAAAAGGTACGGACGTGATCAGAATAAGCACTTCTTTTCGCTGTATCCCGCACATAGCAGGGAACCTGAGAACCTAGTTTAAGATACTCGCTCTCTTTCGTACCTCACTTTCCGCCGGATTGAGGCATTGCGTGCTGAGTGGCGGAACTCAACACCGCGCTTTGCCTTGTTACCAAACCCAGGAAATGAAAATACTAAATATTAGAATAAAAATAATAAAAAAAATATAATCACTACCTCAAGAGGGTATCGAACCCACAAGTAGTCGTATTTACAGACGCTGTCCCACTGCGCTACAAGGACGTTATTTAATTTTTTTTCGACTTCACGCTATGTCCCGCACTTAGAAGAGGAATTTGAGAACCTAGTGTTAAGACACTCCGTTCTCTTTCAACGACTCCGTACCCCACTTTCGCCAAATTGAGGCATTGCGTGCTGAGTGGCGTAACTGAAGGCCGCGCTTCGCCTTCTTACCAGACCCAGGAAATGAAAATACTAAATATTAGAATAAAAATAATAAAAAAATTATAATCATTACCCCAAGAGAGAATCGAACCCACAATTAGTTGCATTTACGGTTGCTATCCCACTGCGCTACAAGGACGTTGTCTACATTTTATAGGAAATATTGCCATTTGGGAAATACGTTAAACATCACTACATGTCGACATTTATTTCGGTCCTTAGCCTTTATCATGTCAAGTCAAAGGTTACAGATTATAACAATGCTATGTTATTAAACAATATGTCTATATTGACATATTTCTTTTCATTTATTTTTTTTAACTTCACGCTGTATCCCGCATATACCAGGGTAGGCAGAGGGAACCTGAGAACCTAATGTTAAGACACTCCGTTCTCTTACAACAATTCCGTTCCCCACTTTCCGCTGGATTGAGACATTGCGTGTGGAGTGGCGGAACTCAACGCAGCGCTTTTCCTTGTTACCAAACCCAGGAAAATAAAAAATACTAACATTTCCAGGAGTGGGAATCGAACCCACAACCTGTCGCGCTTACAGTCGCCAGTCCTCTCAGAAATATTGACATCTAATTTTTTATATGTGTTAACGCATAACTTTTTACTGGGTGTACCAATTTTTTATGTATCTTTTTTAATATGATAGTTATTGCCTCCGATGTGGTCCCATTTAAATTTAATTAAGATCTGACGAGTAGTTTTTGAGTTATTCGTAATAATTTTACTTTTAAGTGAATTTTACTTTAAATCGATTTTTTTTTTGTTTAAATCTTAATTATAATAATGTCAAGTATATTATTGAAGGAGTTTCCTTAACATCATGGTTTTACTAATTGTCGAAGACAGTTCATTCGTATCAATATTATCATGATAACTATTCGTCCAAAGCACAAAGTTCATATACATTAAATACTAAAAACTACAAATGTATCAATTTTGATAAGAATTTTGTTTTTAGTTTCACGCTGTATCCCGCATATAGCAGGGTAGGCAGAGGAAACCTGAGAACCTAGTGTTGAGTCACCCCGTTCTAATAATATTTTCGTTCCCCACTAAATGCAATTCAAAAATGTATTTAGTTTTATTCATACACACACAAACACATCAATAAATATTTCATCACTCAGGACGCAATGCCTCAATTGAACGGAAAGTGAGGAACTGAAATCTTAAGAGAACGGAGTGTCTTAACACTAGGTTCTCCACTTCCCTATACCTTGCTATGTGCGGGATACAGCGTGAAACGGAACAATACATTCTTTTTTTTTTCAACTTCACGCTGTATCCCGCATGTAGCGGGGTAGGCAGAGGAATCAAAAGAATCAGAGAACCTACTATTAAGACACTCCATTCTCTTTCAACAATTCCATTCCCCACTTTCCGCCGAATTGAGGCATTGCGTTTTGAGTGGCGGAACTCAACGCCGCGCTTTGCCTTGTTACCAAACCCAAGAAATGAAAATATTAAATTTTACATTTCCTGGAGTGGGAATCGAACCCACAACCTGTCGCGTTTACAGGCGTCTAAAAACATTATTATTATTTAAAACATTCATTTAAAGGTATTTTTCTTTGTTTTCGTGAGGATATCGTTTTACGGGTACCCGCCCGTTGGGGACTCGGACAGGTTATGTGGGACTCCTAAGCCGGCAGATACCCACAGTAGGCCGACTACCCACTAAAACCTCACGAAGCTTCTCCTTAACCATAATTAGCTGGGGCCACGGGAACTACACCAATCTTCCATGCGCCCCGGCGGCGGGAGTCTTTAGGCACGTCACGGAGTCAAGGGTGGTGAGACACCCTCGACGTCCTTTAATGGTACATACTGTAGTATATTTTCTACTTGAAACTTATTACAATATTGTATTTAAAGTGAGTGCCTGATGATATGTAAAATAGAACACAACAACCTGTCGCTTTTACAATCGTATGTTTGTGCGTCTGCGCCACGACAGGCGTTATAGATTTTTTGTAAAATTATATTTAAATATTGTTTTATGTACCTTTTAATAGATATAATAATAATAATAAAAGACTTTATTGCATTTAATAACTAAAGAATTACAAAATGCACAGGTATGTAAGTAAGCAAAGGCGGCCTTATAAAAGTGATCTCTTACAGGCAACCATTATTGATTGCGTACTTATGTGAGACATATTTTTTGGCGGAAAATAGTGCAAAAAAACATAAATTAGATAAATTAATAATAATCATGAATACATACAACTGACATACAAACAAACACAAGTACTTATATACATACATATATAAGTATATAAGATATTTATGTAAACTTTTAATACATATAAGTTACATCCATATTATTTTAGTAATTAAGGAAAATCTTTAAATATCTATAAAAAATTACTGCTCTCTCTATGGTATAGCTCATGTTTATGATGTTAGGTGAGACACTTTGTTGGATTTGGCTTCAAATTATAGTAATACTAATAATAATCCTCTTACACTCTAAGAAATGGATTTTTTCATTTCCTGGGTTTGGTAACAAGGCAAAGCGCGGCGTTGAGTTCCGCCACTCAGCACGCAATGCTTCGATTCAGCGGAAAGTGTGGAACGGAATGTCTTAATACTAGGTTCCCTCTGCCTACCCTGCTATATGCAGGATACAGCGTGAAACTGTACGCATATAATGTACTAAGAGTAATTAACAGAAAGAAACTATGAAGAATAAAAATAGGAAGAAATAGAAAGAAATTATATTTAAGAAGCCGCCAACCACTTTCCGTTATATTGACATACGAGAATACGTTGTCTCATTCTGTCATCCGCGTACCTCAAGATCCACTAGTAGTCTGCGGAATTTCCAGACATCTGGTACAATTGAAGTTATACTTTTTTTAGTACGTTAGGCAAAAACGCTTTCTCGCATATAGCAGGGTAGGCAGAGGGAACTTACTGTTAAGACACTCCGTTCCACTTTCCACCGAATTAAGGCATTGCGTGCTGAGTGGCGGAACTCAACGCCGTGCTTTGGCTTGTTACCAAACCCAGGAAATGAAAAATTTAATTTCCTGGACTGGGAGTCGAATCCACAACCTGTCGCGTTTACAGTCGCACGCTAGTGCCTCTGCGCCACGACAGGCGTTATCTTACTTTCCACAATACAATATATCGAATTTGGGCGGGAAGCGGCGAACGGATGTTTTAACCTTAGTTTTTCTGTGACTATGAAAAGTATATAACTTCTTAAGTTTGTACATAAATACACTCACATGTTTTTTTAATCTATTCATTTAAAAAACTATAAAAAAAACTCAAATTAAAAAAAAAAGCTAATCTAAAAAGTCGAAAAGTGGGGAACGGATTTGTTGAGTGAGTGTCTTAACACTAGGTTCTCAGGTTCCCTCTGCCTACCCTGCTATATGCGGGATACAGAGTGAAGTTAAAAAAAAAAGAACAAAAAATGAAAACTCATTATTTTTAATGGGTGAACCAATTTTGATGATGATGTGGTCTCATTTAAATTTAGTTGGGGGGAAGATTTAGTTGGGGAGAAATAAACTTTTACTTTTCAAAACATTTTCCTGAAGTCAATTTTCTTTGTTGGACCTCGAACCTAATGTACAAATGGACCACGTCTCCACCTCTTTTTCCACTAATTAGTTTATTACATTATGAGCGACTGACGGGGTGGCAACCGTGAGATCTACCACGATACTACTATCATGTCGACCGCATGTAAACGCGGTCTCAGTGCTAACAGAAAACAGCCCTGAGTACAGAGCTCCTCAGCTGTTCATTAAAGTCACCTTAAACCTCACGCATGCTAAAGAACCTTTTTCGTTGATTGTCGGCAAATCACAGCTCTGACGGAGACAAAAAGAGTCTTGAAATTCGCCAGACTGAGTTTTGGGGAGAAATACACACTGATGATGACATATTCTCCCCATTTAGCCACAGCACCTCCTGATCCCCTCTCTAAGGCTGATAAGCGGGCCAGTAATGCTTCCAGATATCACAACGGCCGTCTACGTCGCCGATCCAACAAGGATGACCAGGAACTGTTCATCCTTGTTGGGATAATACTACTCACAAACTACTTCAATGTTAATGCACCTCTTCGCCATGGATTGCAGCAGCAGATCTTGCGTTTCAGCGGGTTGATTAATATTTGCCTGTAGGAAGCATGCTTATCGTCTGTTCATTATGAAGATATATTACCTTCTTCCTGGCCCTGGCAGCCTCCAACTCCATATGACACTCCAACCTATAGCCTCTGTCTCTTCAATAGGTGATGGGAGGCAATCTGCAATATTCTTTATGTGCCCAACTGGCATCTTCGCATCGGTGCATACCGTGCATCACGTTTTGGCCCAATACATGTACGACTAGTGCCCTTGACAACAGTAACTAAAGCAAAAAAGTTCCCTTAAGCTGTTGAGGGGCAATGAGGCCTAGAGTGACCCAAGTAAAACATCTGAAGCAGCGCAAGGGGCGCTCCTCTAGGATCTGAACCTTGGTAGTGCTCCACCCTACCAAGATCCGTTTCATTAACATTCTTACTCAAAACGTAATATCCATTCTTGCGTTCATTTCGGGCGTAAAATAAAGAACAGAGTGTCTTAACACTAGGTTCCTGACTACCCTACTATACAAACATGCCGAAATAAAATTATTATTTCAAATTTAGTTATTGGAACCTTATTTTGTTGATTTTCAGACAATTATGGAGCCGTCAAGTGAACCTTGCCAAGAAATTGGTGGGTCTAATTCCTTAGAAGCGGTGTGTGGAAATAACAAAGACGTCAACTGTTTTACCTCGGTCGGAGCGCCGATTGTTTTGTCCAACAAAGTAATTTTTTTTTTTTTTTTTTTTTTTTATTTGATTTCAAAAACGGAAGAGATTATTAAATCGACTGTATTTTTTATGTGTCTTACCGCGTAAATCTACGCTGAAACTCTACAGTAATATAATTTATACACCGGAATAGCACATAGATTACAATTTATGAAATAATATTTTATTTTATCTATAATATTTTATTCGAACTACTGTCCACGTAGACGCGTTAACAACGCGTTGCCCAGCAACGTCACTTTTTTTTTAATTTTATATATTTTTTGTGTTATTTTAAGCAGATATTATCATTCTGCACTTCGATATATAAACTATAAGATTGCAAATTTTTATGCTCCGCCGTCCGCGCAATTTTCGTAAAAAGAGATAAAAAGTTTTTGCCTCACGTATTAAAAAATAGATGTCAATTAGGAAATTTTATTGAAAAAAACAAATTTAGATTGTTCCGCTTGCTCGGTTCCCTTGTTTTATGGGAAACCATAAAAAAAACCAAAGATGAATCTGTCATATTGTGAAATAAAAATATATTTTTTAATTTCTTTTGAAAATCTTGAAACCAAGAAAACCTTGTAATAATAAAGAACACAAAACAAAAAGAATTATCTACTTTTTTACTATGTAATATTTCAGAAATTATACGCGTACATACATTTTAGTGATACTTTTTTATCTATATACATAGATAAACGATAAATTAATAAATATTTTGCTTATAGAATACGGGAGAGGATGGCGGAGAAACTTTTTTTTTTTCTTTTTTTTATGGATAACGGATGGCAAACGAGCAGAAGGACCGCCTGATGGTTAGTGGTTACCTTCGCCCATGAACATCTACAACACAAGAGATGTACTAGATGCGTTGCCAACCTAGAGGATACAGATGGAAAGGGAGGATAATGTAGTAGTCCGCTATCGGAACCACCACATTTTGGGGAAAGGATGGGTGGGAAAGGGGAAAACCTGGCTTACATGCCATCGAACCGGAACACATCATAAGATATTTGGCGGTTCGTCTTTGACATGATAGTGGTCGCGAGCCAGACGGAGGACGAACCTCCTACCACCAAACGAACTCACGTATTAAAAAATAGATGTCAATTAGGAAACTTTATTGAGTAAACCAATTTTGATTGTACCGCTTGCTCGTTTCCCTTGTTTTATGGGAAACCATAAAAAAAACCAAAGATTAATCTGTCATATTGTGAAATAAAAATATATTTTTTAATTTCTTTTGAAAACCTTGAAACCATGAAAACCTTGTAATAATAAAGAACACAAAACAAAAAGAATTATCTACTTTTTTACTATGTAATATTTCAGAAATTATACGCGTACATACATTTTAGTGATACTTTTTTATTTATATACATAGATAAACGATAAATTAATAAATATTTTGCTTATAGAATACGGGAGAGGATGGCGGAGAAATTGTAGGCGTGGTCCGTTCTGACTGCGTTAAAAAATGAAATCGTTTTAGGAAAACTTACGGGCTCAACTGAGTGGATAAATAGCATGTTACAGAAATTAAACATCGACATGAAAATTGTAAAAGCTTCAAAAATATAAATAAATAATGAAATCTGATTTTTTTTGTTTTTTTATTTAATTTTGAACGCACGTCGTGGCGCAGTAAACACGACAGGTTGTGGGTTCTATTACTAGTCCAGGAAATGGAATTTTTCATTTACTGGGTTTGGTAATAAAGCAATGCGCGGCGTTGAGTTCCGGCACATAGCACGCAATGCGTCCATTCGACGGGGAGTGGGGAACGGAGTGTCTTAACACTAGGTTCTCAGGTTCCCTCTACCTACTCTGCTATATGCGGGATACAGCGTAAACCGTATTGTACTGTAACCGTACTGTATGTAAAAATATATTACGTGCATTGCTGTATTTGTATTTAAGTTTGTTTTTGTATATAATATATATTTGTTTATTTATTTAACCCACAATTCTTACAATTTTGCATTCACATTTTTAACAAAATCACAAAAAATAACTCTAATTGTACAATTAATTACAGGTTAGCACAACATGCTATAATAATTGTAATAAGAACAAAAAATATATAAATAAATAGTAACAACATAGCAATTAACATAATTTTGTAATAATGAAAAAAAAATTGTTTAAATTAAATTAAAATTGAAATATTTGTTATTCTAATATTACATTTATTCCTAATATATGAATATATAATATTTATGTATGTTTTTATCTATGTACATATTATGTAATAAGTATATGTATGTTATATTTATTAAACATTTATTGTATGTATTACATATATAGGTCACAAATATATATATATATATATATATTTTTATAAACTTCACGCTGTAACCCACTCTGGATCTCTCTGCCTACCCTGCTAGGGAGAGAGATCCAGAGAACCTAGTGTTAAGATACTCCATTCTCTTTCAACAATTCCGTTCCCCACTTTTCGCCGAATTGAGGCATTGCGTGATAAGTGGCGGAACTCAACGCCGCGCTTTGCCTTATTACCAAACTAAAAAAAAGAAAATACTAAATTTTACATTTCCTGGAGTGGGAATCGAACCCACAACCTGTCGCGTTTACAGTCACACGCTAGTGCCTCTGCGCCACGACAGGCAGGTCATATATTTCATTTATATATTTTTTATTACTGATCACACCCCCAGCCCTTTTCCTTTATTTCCTATGCCTTCAGGTTACCTGGAAGAGATCACTGTTTTAGCGATAAGGTCGCCTTTTATACAGCATAATTTAAATTTTATATTTTTTCTCTCTTTTTTGCGTTGATCATGGATGTACAATAAGGGATATTATTATTATTATAACATATCTTTCTTGGGTTTATTTGTATGCGTATTCAGAAGATAGCTTCCATGACCGTGATAACATTGAAAGAGTACATGCAAAAGCTAGCCAGTATTAGTAATTGATTTTTAATTTATTTTTTGCCGGTTCTCGGGTTGCCACATAGCAGGGTCAGAGAGAACGTAGTGATAAAACACTGCGTTCACTGCTTTTCGCCTGAATTTAGGAAATTGCGTGATGAGTGGCAAAATTTAATTCAATGCCTGAGCAATGCGAAGAAAAAAAATATATATGAAAAATATAGGTGTTTTTTTTAATGAAAATTAAGGCATATATACATACATAGCTTCACGCTGTATCCCGCATGTAGCAGGGTAGATAGAGGGAACCTAGTGTTAAGAAACTCCGGTCCCCATTTTCCGCCGTATTGAGGCATTGCGGGCTGAGTGGCGGAACTCAACGCCGCGCTTTGCCTTGTTACCAAACCCAGAAAATGAAAAATTCCATTTCCTGGAGCGGGAATCAAATCTGTCGCGTTTACAGTCGCACGCTTGTGCCTGTACACCACGATAGGCGCGAAAATCAAGAGCATTAGTAAATTCACTCCGTTCACCAAATTTAGTCCTAATGTCTTGAACATTATACGCTAAGTAGCGGAACTTAACGCCGCAAAACATCAATACAAACAATATGATTGTTCAAATTTATTATAGAAACTAATTTAATTTATTTCATCGGTTATGCCCTCTTGCATAAAACCCTTAATTTATGCTTAATATAAAGCTGTACGCAAGACGTATCTGTCACCAGTTGATACGATCGGTCATAATAATATGACGTATATAGGATATTTCAATAATAATATATAAAAAGAAATAGTTTATTTTGTTTTTTTCATAAATTTGTAGAAGTGTTAAAGTTGCAACATGACTTGGAAGGTGAGATTGTGATATAAATATTGTAATCTATATATATATAGGAAACCAACAAAATTTAAATAAATATTCGAGTTCCAGTGGTCACTGCCCTCTCATTCTCACCCAAATAACAATGTAATGAAAAAGAGAGCTGAGACAAAGAGAGCCTAGTCTTAAGACACTCCGTTCCGGACATTGCGTGTTCAGTGGCAAAACTCATTGTATTTTTGTATAATCTAATTTAGGTAACAAATGATTTAAATTATAAAATACAGTAGGTATGCCGTATAAAACAGATTGTTTTTAAAAGGTATATTTTAATGTAATACATAACATGACCATAACATAACTGGATTTCTTAAGCTATTTTAAATTACAGGAATATTTATTTGAATTTTGTTGTTTTCCTGTTAGCAAAGATAAAGCACGATGGGTTCAGAAAATATGCGAAGCAAATTACATTATATGTAAATATTAAATCAATTCCCCACAATGTATCTTGTTTTACAGACACATACAATGTAGTGCTATGACTCTAGGTTCTCAGGGTCCCTCTGCCTACCCTGCTATATTCTGGATACAGCGTGAAGCCAAAAGGGAATTAAAAAAAGTTATATCTATTCCATAATATATTTTGTTTAACAGACACAGACAATGTAGTGCTATGACACTCCGTTCTTATTTTTCCACACAAATTCGAAATATTATTATGTATTTTGTTTTATCAGAGTAAAGAGACAAGAATGCGGAAAGTGGGGAACGGAACTGTTAAAAGAGATCGGAGTATCTTAACACTAAATTCTCTGGGTCCCTCTGCCTACCCTGCTTTATGCGGGATACAGCTTGAAGATAAAAAAAATAACCCCCCCTAGTGAGAATCGAATCCACAACCAATCCCGTAACAGACAGATACTGGTCTAATTAAATGTGACCCATTAAATTTATAAAAATGTATCTACATAGATCTTAACAACAAAAACAAAGTTGTGAGGGTATAATAATTTGACGCGGCTGGATAAGAACGCATGGCTTAGCGGTCAAAGCGCGAGGGCAGCTTCTGAGTAGCGCAGGTTCGAATCGCGTTCAAACACTTTCTATTTTTTTTTTGTTTCCTAAGAGTGTGATTAACCCTCTAAAATATCAATACCACAAAGTGTTGTTTCACAAGTTTTATTCTTTTAATTTTACAGATGAGCCTGAACTTAATATTTTTTACGTCAGTTTTGACGGCAGCCATTGCGAATACTGTGCCTTCCTCCCACAGGATCAGAAGACAGATGCGTAATTATATACAATATTTACAATTCCATCTTAAAATAACTGCTTGTAACTTAACGAAAACCTGTCTAAACTGTTGCGTGATCTGTATCTACTGGACGGATGACGGTAAAACGTCATCCGTTTAGGGTGACGGACAAACGAACAGACAGACAAATATTTTTAAAATCACCACTATTATTTTTTCGTTGCTCAAAATAATTTTTAATCGATTTGAAAAAAGTTTTTAGTCTTAACACTAAATAATTTTAACTAAATTGAAAATTTTCAATATATTCAATATAAATATATTATAGATGTCTTGCGTCTCTTAAGTAATTATTATATTTTTTTTTATTGCGCTGAACTTTAATCCCGCTACCTGTTACGCTTGCACCTCCACAGGTTGACTGGAAGAGATCTCTTCTGGAGATAAGTCCACCTTTGTCGACATCCAGTTCTATTGTCTTTTATTTTTTTATAAATGTTGCAATTGCAATAAAAAAATATATATCCGATGACGTAAAAAAAAAGGAAGTTCTCAATTCGACTGTATTTTTATATGTGTTACCGCATAGCTTTTTACGGGGTGAACAATATTTTATAATTATATTATTTTTTTTTTTAAATATAAATAAAAAAAAATAATAAAAAAGAAGATAAATTTCTGATGAAGTCTCATTCAAATTGAGTTGAGATCTGATGAGTAGTTCTTTTTTTTTATTGATGAATTGACAAACAAGCATAAGGACCACCTGATGGTAAGTGATCCTTCGCACATGGACGTCTACAATACCAAAGGTGTTGTAAATACGTTACTGACCTAGAGTTCAGATGTGAAGGGGAGAAAATAATGTAGTGGCCGCGGGACGCTATTGGAACCATTCTGGGGAAAGGATGGGTGGGAATAGGGAAATCCTGGCTTACATGTCATCAAACCGGAACACATCATTAGATATTTGGCGGTTCGTCTTTGACATGATAGTGGTCGCGAGCCAGTCGGAGGACAAACCTCCTAGCACCAAACTACTGGGATACCCGTCTCTTACGGGACGCTACCCAGCGGCGGAGAGGAATTGTATTCTAACACCGTCCCCTCACAGGGAAAAAGATTTGATTTATTCGTATAATTACTAATAAAACGAGCAGTTTTTGTAAAGATCACATTTTGCTTTATTTGACAGTTGATAACCAGAGACAACATAGAACAGATCATAGACACACTATAGCTCCCCTTTAATACTCATTTCGATATCAATAAACAATAATTCGTAATAATGTTACTTTCTAGTGCATCTAATTTTAATTCAGTTTTCCTTTTCTTTAATTTTAATCATTCAATAATGTGTTGCAGCTCTGCCTCGCGCGAGAGATATTCCTTGTATAATGGATGATGGTACTGATGGCGTTTGCGTTCCATACTACCAAAGTAGTGGTTCATACGTTTTACCCTTTGGCAAAATAGATCGCAGTATCATAAGGTATGTTTTTTATTTTTATTTTTTTTTTATGGATACCGGATGGCAAACGAGCAGAAGGACCGCCTGATGGTAAGTGGTTACCTTCGCCCATGAATATCTACAACACAAGAGATGTACTAGATGCGTTGCCAACCTAGAGGATTCAGATGGAAAGGGAGGATAATGTAGTAGTCCGCTATCGGAACCACCACATTTTGGGGAAAGGATGGGTGGGAAAGGGGAAAAGCCTGGCTTACATGCCATCGAACCGGAACACATCATAAGATATTTGGCGGTTCGTCTTTGACATGATAGTGGTCGCGAGCCAGACGGAGGACGAACCTCCTACCACCAAAACATTTATATTTCTCCCCGAACTGATGTCAAAGAAAATCTAAAACTTAGTTTTTTTTTACAAAATCAAATTACATTCACGGGCTCACGCTTGCCCGTGCCATTTGTTATTTTTTTTTTTATTTATTAGAGTTAATTTGCAGCATACTTATACAGAACTACTTAATTGTATCTTAAAACTATGGTGAGACCCTCACCGATTGACATTTTTTTTTGTTATGTAGGTTGTTCATATTTTTTTTTTTTATACCACGACGGTGGCAACAAGGCACACGGCCCACCTGATGGTAAGTGGTTACCGTGGCCTATGGACGCTTGCAGCACGAGGGGCATCACTTACGCGTTGCCGACCCTTCAAAAACATTATACATGTTCATATGTAACAACTATTACATACATATACTTAGACTAAATTTATAAATTCTAATACTTATGGTAGTTATCTTATCTGAGCTGAGTGGCGGAACTCAACGCCAACATTTGCTTCCTTTTCTTTTTTGTTCTTCTCGTGTCTTTCTCTTGTTTGGGTTAAGGAAAAAGAACCTTGTTTAGTTACTTTATTTATAACTTTTATATCAGTCGTGAAGTCTGCGTTGCATGTTAAATATGTTGTTGTGTATATTAGCGTGGTCCAGTTAATCTAAACCGGGGAATAAACTTTTGTTAAGCCAGCTACAGATTGCAAGAACATGAAAATTCTTAACGCATCGTCAATATGATGGTGATGTCCATTGCAGAAGGTAGGAAGGAAGGGTTTTAAATACGACGAAATATTTCGTTATCAAATGAATATTTTAGCAATTTAAATGGACTTCAATATAATTTCAACCCCACAAATTTATTATACAACCACTTATAGATTTTAAACGTAATTTGTAAAAATAATTATATATATTTCAGAGCGCTCAGCCCTCAACGTTGCCCACCAACTTATTGGTGTAGCAGTCTGGCCCTAGTTCGGGAGTGGGATGCTTCAACGACAACAAAGTGTAATTTTTAAAAAATATTTTTAAAAATATTATTTATATACACAGAGGATAAGAGAAATATATTTTAGAAAACATACAAAATATTGAACGCAGCAGTACTCGAAACAATCCAAAACAGGGGCAGATCTACACAAGGGCTTTTTGGGCTGCCTTAAGAATAAATTAAGGCAGTTATATGGGTATAGTTAGGTATATGTATATATTGGAAAAAGCCCTATTATAGATTTGGGAACTCCGAGTGCAGTTAAATCAAGGAATTCCCTGTTCCAATTGATAGGCGCGTACAGCCTATCAAACGTTAGTTATTTTTGGTTGTATAGTTGCGGCTTATTAAAAATTTATAATTTTCATTGTTCAGGTCGCACCTATATATAACGGCTTATCTATAGAAAATTTTTATTTGTACTTCTCTATTTTTTTTTTAACTTTACGCTGTTTCCCGCTTATAGCGGGGTAAGCAGAGGGAACCAGAGAATCTAGTGTTAAGACATTCCATTCCCTTTCAACATTTCCGTTCTCCACTTTCCGCTAAATTGAGGCATTGCGTGTTGAGTGGCGGAACTAAACGCCGCGCTTTGCCTTGTTACCAAACCCAAGAAATGAAAATACTAAATTTTACATTTCCTGGAGTGGGAATCGAACCCACAACCTGTCGCGTTTACAATCGCACGCTTGTGCCTCTGCGCCACGATTCTCTAATTTATATATTTTTTTTTCCTTAACAGCTTCAGTTACAGTATCACCACCAGTTACAGTACCATCCCCAGTGACAGTAGCACCACCAGTTACGGTACCAACCCCAGTGACAAGAGCACCACCAGTTACAATACCATCCCCAGTGTCAGTAGCACCACCAGTTACAGTACCATCCCCAGTGTCAGTAGCACCACCAGTTACAGTACCATCCTCAGTGTCAGTAGCACCACCAGTTACAATACCATCCCCAGTGACAATAGCGCCGCCAGTCACAGTAGCACCACCAGTTACAATAGTACCCCCAGCGACAGTACCATCTCGAGGTGCAGTTCCACAACCCACATGCACTACGTTGAGCTCCGATATATGTCATTGGTGTGTGACTCTACATAGGTGAGCTACTTGAATGTTATTATCATTTTTTTTAACTTCACGCTGTATCCCGCATATATAGCGGGGTAGGCAGAGGGAACCAGAGAACCTAGTGTTAAGACACTCCGATCTCTTTCAACATTTCCGTTCCCCACTTTCCACCAAAATGAGGCATTGCGTGTTGAGTGGCGTAACTCAACGCCGCGTTTTGCCTTGTTACCAAACCCAAGAAATGAAAATACTAAACTTTACATTTCGTGGAGTGGGAATCGAACTAACAACCTGACGCGTTTACAGTTGCACGCTTGTGCCTCTGCGCCACGACAGGAATATTATCATTATATTAATATGTTAAGAAAACATTTTGGGCCCTTTTTTTATGAAAACTATGCAAAAGGAAGAGTATCAATGATGAATTGAATATTATGTGCAGCGTGAGGAAGATATAATATATGTACATTTTTTTAATAAATATTTGTATATTTGCTAGAGATGAAATGATAAAATATATTCAATAGATAGATATGAAGTATGAAGTATCCGGCCTATCCGGATAGTATTCAGTCCAACGTCCAGATCCCGGATAGTAAATTTCTATATATTGTCATTATTTTACACTAGTCAAATCATGTCACAATAGATTATGACACAGTTTATTTATATAATTGCAGATCAAAATTCATAAACGCCTGTCGTGACAAGCGTGCGACTAAGCGCGACAGGTTGTGGGTTCGATTCCCACTCCAGGAAATGTAAAAGTTTAGTATTTTCATTCTCTGGGTTTCGTAACAAGGCAAAGCGAGGTGTTGAGTTCCGTCACTTAGCACGTAGTGCCTCAATGCGGCGGAAAGTGGAGAACGGAGTGTCTTAACAATAGGTTCTCAGGTTCCCTACAGTAGTATCATGGGTCCGTTCCTTGCCAGGGCAAAAGGTTCCTAAGAAGGCCTAACTAATAAAATATTACCTCTTATAAAATACTTGCATTAGGCACGAAGCGGTCATGTCTTTTATTATATTCGTAAAGCCTTGGTAAATTTTCGACTAATTCTCATCTGCACTCAATTTAAAGAAACCTTTATGCTTTGCAAGGTCAACGGTCAATTTCTTGACCATAATTTTTTTGCCCTTAGAATGAATTTTTGACTTAAATGGAAATGAGGTACCAATTTTACAGTATTACATAAAAAGAATATTGTATTTAATTTTAGAAAATTTTAATCAATATGATTGCATGTTTATCTGCTCCCAATGCAACGTTTTGCTATGATGTCAAAAAAACGAAAGACTATATAATATTTTCAGGGTGGTCGACAAAAGTGTGGAGGATAAGGAAGCATTCTGTATCGGGTCGCTCATCAGCAAAAATGTCATATTGACAGCGGCAACGTGTTTGCTTGCATCTGAACAATATACGTTATTCGCACGAGTACCGACATCCCCTAACAGAAAAAAGAATTATTATGAAAAAATGAGAATATATAACCCTGATTACGTCTCCGGTAATATTATATTCGTAAACCTAACGTAAGGCCATCGTCGCACAGTTGTAGGTTCGATTCTCTGTTTGGGGAGTGATTATATTTCAATAATTTTGCATTTCTCCGCCCTGGTGAAACAAAGATCAGTGTTGATTTCCATCTTACACATTACACTCAATATCTCCCAACAGAGTGTCTAGGCACTAGGTTATTTCTTGCTATCTTTCCATGCGGTATAAAGCGTGAATGCTAGCAGCCACATTTTTTTCGTAGAATTTGTGATACTTGGCGTTGAGTTCTGCCACTCAGCACGCAATGCCTCAATTCAGCGGAGAGTGCGAAACGGACTGTCTTAACACTAGGTTAACTCTGCCTACCCTGCTATATGCGGGATACAGCGTGAAGCTATGTATGTATGTGACACTATGTATGTATGTATATAGCATAGCATATTTATATATTCAGCAGTTCCAAATGTGCCAGTCGCCGGCGACCAGAACATAGGCAACGGCCAGAAGACCGAGCCGAGCGACAGAAAATACAAATATATTATTATTACGATTAGCATATTCGGCACTCGATAAATTCCGAATAGCTTTATTGATTCTATTTCCATTTTTGAGTGTCGAATGACTTAGTCATTGTTGTGAGTGGTGTTTGATCGTTGGGACAGTTGCTCACAGTGTGAATGCTTCTATTTAAAACCATGCTTCTATTGGTCGTCGGCGACCGATAGTTGTTTGTGTTGTGCAATTAATTAATTAATACAGTTAGAGCTATTGGTTTGATGAATTGTTGTGGTTTCTGAAACCACGCATTACTTTGGAATTACTCTGGAAGAAAACTTTTCGGTGTCGAAAGACTGAGTTATTTATGCGTGCGACATCCAGTCGTTATGACAATTATTTTTATTGTTAAATAAAAAAACCCTACTATTGTAACTCATTCGATGTCCATTCTGTATTAGTGTATATATAATACTGTCGCTCGACTTCTGTTCTGGTCCTAGTTACTTATGTATTGGCCGCCATCGACCAAGCTGCCAGCGGCCAGTCGACAGTGCGTAATAGCTTTAAATGGGGAATAATTATTTTAAATAATTAAATGGTAATAAAATGTTAACTATTTTTAAATAAGCAATCCTAAGCAATATATATATATATATATATTTTGATTACAGGTACACATGCCAGCGATTTTGGTTTAATTGTACTAAATGAGGATGTAAACTGGGGATATACCAAACCAAAAACTGCATGTCTAGGTTTTGAAGAAATAAAGGGTGAATGTATGACCTTTGGTCTGGACAAAGACGACAATATTGTTTCGGTAAATATGTATATAATGAAAACAATTAAAATTTTATTAAAAAATTAAATTGACTTCAAATAAAATGCACTAAAATATTAAATTGTTACGAATAACTCAAAAACTACTATACAAATAGTGACAATATTTAAATGGAACCATATCAGACGCATCTAGCTATATAAAAATGAATCATCAAAATTCACCTAATAAAAAGCTATGTGGTAACATACATTAAAATACAGTCGTAATAACCTTCACCTAACCTTCCTTTTTTTCTAAGTCAGTTAACAAGCAGCTTCGCATTTTATCTCCCATAGCACGGTTGTCAGAGAGAACCTCGGGTCACGATACTCTGTACGCAGCTTACCGCCCGAATTCAGTTTTTGCATTAGGCATTGCAAGGGCTTAGTAGCAGAACATAAGGCCTCCTTTCTTTTCTCACCAGAGCGAGACATGAAAATAATTTATATACGTACAGTCCAAGTGCAAATCGAACCCACAACCAAGGGCGATAACAGACAACCACTGTACCACTTCGCCACGATGACCTGGGTGGATATAACAACATTCTACTAATATAGTAATGTAATGTTCCTAAGAAGGTCGAAGCATACAATATATTATCTCTTATAATTACTTTTATTAGGCACGAAGCGGTGTTGTACTTTATTATATCGTTTATGTCTTGGTATTTTTTTACAAATTTTGATCTATACGTAATTTAAGTAAAGCTTTGTGCCTTGCAAGGCCAGTGGTCAATTTCTTCCGTGAATTTTTCGGCCTTACATTTTGGCTTTTCTAGAAATATGAATGATATTTAGATAAAATAGAAAAGGAGTAACTAATTTTTACTGTGTTATTAAAAAAACATCGTATTTCGATTTAGGAAATTAAAAATTACCAAAAAAATATGTTAATTTGCTCGAAGATTTACGTTCTGTTGTAAGCACTTGCAATTTTAAACGTTACAATTTTAGCATTGATGACCTATGACAAAAAAACGAGGGATCTTACTGATAAACTATCATCGCGAGGGACTTGCAGCTGCGTCATTGAACAAAATAAAAAAAAAGACTTGAAAATATACAACTAGGACTTTTCAATAATTGACTTTATAAAGAACATGGCCTTTCATGGCCCACTCACCTCAAATTCATTCGATCCTTACTTTAAACGTAATGTCCTCATTTCGGACGGGATGTAGAGAATGAACTGTCTTGACTCTAGGTTCCTGACTACCCTATTATAAAAACACACTAAATTAAAACTTTTTTTATATTTAATTATTATTATTATTATTTTGTTAATTTTCAGACAATTATAGAACCTTCAAGTAAACCTTGCCAAGAAATTGGTGGGTCTAATGCCTTAGACGCGGTGTGTGGAAACAACAAAGACCTAGACTGTTTTGTCTCGTTTGGAGCGCCGATTGTATGTCAAACTAAAGTAAGTTGTCTTTTTTAACGATATTTAGATAAAATTGAAATAAGATTACATTTTTTTAAGTGAAACCTTCTTTTGTAACATTGTGCACTTTTTGTAATGGGGAAAAAAATGTTAAACTTGTGTCAGGACACGTAATCCTGATCAAAAATTCGAAGTTGTAATAATTCTAACTATAATCGTGCATATCTGTCTTTGAATATTATTAATTGTGGTCTAAATGTTAATAAAAGGAATATGGCATGACAATAACTACATTTTTTTAGTAATTGGCTTTAAAAGGAGCATGGGCTTCCATGATCCACCTTCATACATAGCTTCACGCTGTATCCCGCATATAAAAGGCGAAAGAGGCGTTGTTGAAAGAGAATGGAGTGTCTTAACACTAGGTTCTCTGGTTCCCTCTGCCTACCCTGCTATATGCAGGATACAGCGTCAAGTTAAAAAAAAAGCAGGCGAAGCAGAGGGAACCTAGTGTTAAGACACTCCGTTCCCCACTTTCCGCCGAATTGAGGCATTGCGTGTTGAGTGCACTTACCTTATATAAAAAATTAATATTTTTTCTTTTTTAGAATACGAAAGAGGATCACGGAGAAATCGTAGGCGTAGTGCGTTCTGACTGCATCAAAAATGAACTCGTTTTAGGAAAAGTTCTGGGCTCAATTCAATGGTTGAATATTATGTTTAAGAACTTAAATATTGATGTAAAAGCTAAAAGCTAATTAAAATAAATTATTTGTATTTAAATAAAGAATGAAAACTGTTTAGTTGCTTTCATTTAACTTGAACTTTTGCCTCTTGGAAACCGTTCAAGCACACTGACCACTTACGCTAATCTACATAGTTCCTCACTTAATAAATAGCTTAGAATATGATATAAGATCGAAAATTATTCATATGAATATTAAGCAATTGTTAAAAAAATATTATATAAATGCAATCTAATAAATTAGGACGAATATGGCACTCGAGATAAACCTGAGTGGTTTTTTGTAGTGTCATTAGTTATAAAATAATATTTGTAAATTTATTAAATAATAATAAAAAAGAAACATAACCGGAACAACAAAAATGTAACTGAATTTTGCGAAAGGAACTTGCATAGAGAAAATGAAATAAAAAATTTGATACCCTCTAATTCCTTAAAATAAATATCCACATGTATTACATGCCTGATGTCGAATGCAACAGCTATTCGCATTCAAGAATTATTGAACTGTAAAGGTTTTTACATTTTAGTTTTTTTGCGCCTTTGTTCAGGACAATTCAAAAAAATGCAATAACGTCATTGTTGCTCCGGAGCAGCGATATATTGTATCCAGCTAAAACTATTGTTATACCAGCTTCACTTTTTTAAAAAAAAAACCAGCTTCACGCTCTATCCCGCATAGAAGGGTATTTAGAGGAAAGAAAGTAGAAGGATAGTCAAAATGGAAAAAAGACATTAACTCCAGTGATTCGGTTCTAATTTTTGGAAGGGAACTCGCGTAGTGTATCGTCTAAAGCAGAAGACCATATTACAGTGGCAAGGGGTGAAAACTTCAGTTATGTAAGCCAGTAAATTTAGAGAAGCAGATGTATATTAAGGGAAGCCGGTAATTTTTAGAGAAGCCGATATATTTAATTTCACTATCGATTTTGATTTCGGCGATGATCTTTTTTTAGCTCTTACACCTTGCTTGACTTTGATTTTTCTAGCTCCACATTTTCCTGACGACCTATTTTTTTTTTAGGTATCGTGCTTATACTTTGAAAAGTTAGGCAAGTTGGTAAGAACCGTTTTGTATTTATTTCTTTTCTAAGATTTTCGTTGTTCTTCTGTAAGCTAAGTACTTATCAAACCGCCCTAGTACTAATTTAGTTTAATTAATTATTTTTTTCCTGTTTCATAAATAATTTATCCTCAATACAAAGCTGCACGCGAGACGTAACTGACAACATTTGATACGATCGTTCATAATAATATGAACGTGACGTGATATTTGTGGAAAAATAAATTGGTTATAAAGTAGAAGTGTTTTACAAAATGACGTTAGCGACTTGGAAGGTAAGTTTGTAATACAAAGACTGTGAATATATTTTTGTTCAAATAAAACATATAAATATATGCAGATGGATGAAGAGTTAATACCATATTACCATAGGACCGTAGCGTTTGGCGCTCCATTCTCTCTGACTAGCCCGCTAGGAATAAAGCGTGAAGTTAAGTAAATTATAGATATAGTGAAAGCAGCTTCACGCTTTATCACGCGTAGCTGGTAGAAGACCGTTAAGACACCCATTCGCATCTTTCTACCCATTTGTATCAAGTGGTTTTACTTATAAAATACTGTACACTGTATAAAAAAAACATTGTTTTTAAAAACATATTTTTAATTTAAAAAATTGAACGTAATACATAAGAGCCGAAATCGAAGAGATATGAAATCAGTATCTTTTTTTGTTGAAATTTTAATTATTATCTATTTTGTCTCAGTGACTATTAAATTGAAAATAGCTATCCAAAGTTGCGGTTTTTTTTAATTTTACAATAAAATGAGCATGCTTTTGGATATCCCAAGCTATTTTAGTTACAGGGATATTTATTTAAATCTTATTGTTTTCCTGTTAGCAAAGATAAAGCACGGCGGGTTTAGAAAATATGCGAAGTAAATAAAACTAACTAATATTATACAGCGCTACATTAATTCCATAATTATATTTTTTTCCCAAACAAAGATAATGTATTGCCATTCATTTTTTTCCCCCCGATTCGAAATCTGAAGTGCCGGGTGGTGGATCTCAACTTCACGTTTTAACTTACCAGAGCAAAGAAGTGAAAACAGTTTAGATATTCCCTAAAGTAAGAATCGAATTTACAACCAATCCCGTTACAGTCAGACCCAAAAAAGTTTTATCCCAGACCCAGTAAAGTGATGTTAACATCAAAAATAAGTTGTAATAAGCGCACAATAATTTGGACGCAGCTGATTAAGAACGCATGGCTTAGCGGTCAGAGTGCGAGAAGAAATTCGCGTTAAAAAGTACAACACTTTTTCAAATAATGCTTTTTGTCTCCTAAGTATGTGATAAACATTTCAAAGTATTAAAAATACCTTAAAACGTTGTTTTACAAGAAAATGTTATGGCATCACTTTTTACAGATGAGCCTGAAATTAATATTTTTTACGTCAGTTTTGACGGCTGCCATTGCGAACACTGTGTCTACCTCCCGCAGGATCAGAACACAGATGCCAGGTAATTATATGTTTTAATTTACAGTTCAGATCACTTTAGACTTAATTATTACGCTTTGAACGTGCCTTTTACTAATATTTATTTAATTCCATTTGTACTAAGCCCTTCCAAATGGCCTTCCAAAAGAAGGGTCCAAATAAGGCCATAATAAATGATCATTAATTTAACTGAAAGCTAACGTTGTGACAATCATATTATTTACATCAAATTAAGATTTTGAAGGGTCGGCAACGCGTAAGTGATGCCCCTGGTGTTGCAAGCGTCCATAGGCCACGGTAACCACTTACCATCAGGTGGGCCGTGTGCCTTGTTGCCACCGTCGTGGTATAATAAAAAAAAAAAAAAAAGCTATATAAAAAAGCCCTATATTAGAATTAAACATTTAACATTTACCATTTCACATAGAGAAAACTCGACTAACATACTTATCGCAAGTTTTAAAAATATATTCGTACCAATCTTTTAACATTATAAAATGAGTTTTTATCAATAACAAATAATTTGTTAATAACTAATAAGGTGAAATAATAACAAAATATCTAAATGGGTCCGTTTTTTGCAAGGCAAAAATGTTGCTAAGAAAGTCAGACCATAGAAAATATTGATCTAAACGCAAATAAAAGAAATGTGCAACAGCATGGTAATAGCTATGACTTTTTAATAATTTTTAATTAACGCCTTTCGTGACGCAGAGGCACAAGCGTGCGACTGAAAACACGACAGGTTGTGGATTCGATTCCCACTCCAGGAAATGTAAAATTTAGTATTTTTATTTCTTGGTAACAAGGCAAAGCGCGGCGTTGAGTTCCGCCACTCAACACGCAATGTCTCAATTTGGCGGAAAGTGGGGAACGGAAATGTAGAAAGAGAATGGAGTGTCTTAACACTATTCTCTGGTTCCCTCTGCCTACCCTGCTATATGCGGGATACAGCGTGAAGTTCAAAAAACAAATAAAAAAATAATTGGTCTTATAAGGAACATGGCCTTCCATGGTCCACCTACCTTATTTTTGTTTTTATAGCTAGTGCTCATGATGTGGCCTCATAAAATGTTGTAAAAATCTGATGAAGAGTTTTATAGTTATTTGTAATAATGTTATTTTTAACGCATTTTAATTGAAATTAGTTTATTTTCTTGAAATTTTAATGATCTATTTAGATCATGTTTTGCAGGTCTGCCTCGCCCGAAAGATATTCCTTGTATAGCGCAAGATGGCACAGAGGGCGTCTGCGTTATGTACTATCAAAGCAATGGTACACACGTTTTACCTTTTGGCAATATATATGGCAGTATCGAAAGGTATTTTTTTAATATTTTTCTCCTCACAATTGGCAAAGAAAAGTTAATAATACACTTTGTTATCTGAGTGGCGGAACTCAATGCCAAGTTTTACTTCTTCTCGTCGTCGTCTTTCTGTTTTGTTTTTCACGCGCCTTTTTCTTCTTTGGGCTATGTAAAAAGAACCTAGTTTGGTTACTCTGTTCACCATTTTCTTGTCTTTAATCAGACTCTATCACTAGACCATAGGAAGTACTTAAACTCTATGTATATTGAGCACTTTCACGCATTATCCCGCATAACAGGATAGTCAGAGAGGACTATTAAGACAATCCGTTCACCACTTTCCTCCCAAATCGTTGTGCGTTAAGTAGCGGAACATAACGCCGCAGTTTTTTTTGACAGAGCGGAGAAATGAAAATAACTAAAAATATAGCTATTAATATAATAATTATTATTTCTATTATATTACCTATAGTATACGTCACGAAATAAGATATTTGACAAACATCAGTAGTTGACATCTTGCGCAGTTACAGCCGTGTACGAAAAAACTATATGTATAATTTTAATTTGTATAATGTATGCAGGATTTTTTATATTAGAATAAGTTTTTATTATGGCTTTCATTTTTATATAAAAGTCATAATATGTAGGTTTCTTTTTTTCGACATGTGTATGTTTCAACAATATTGTCCAGACTTATGAGTAATTTATAAAAAAAATATATAAAGTCATATAAATCTTTCTACTTATCGTTAAGCACGTCATAAATCATCTTCCTACTTTGTCTTGTAAAAGTTTTATCACGAGGTTGAGGTTGTGGCTTCGATTGCCACTTTAGACCTAATTCTCTGTGACTGACCTGCTGCGAAGAAAAGGGCTTTTTTTCTGCTGTAGAAACACAAAGCACGTAATATTTCGAAATTGGGTGAAAGAGCAGAACGAAGTATCTTAACACTAGGTTCCCTCTAAAAAATATAATTATAAATATACTTTTTTTTTTACTTCACGCTGTATCCCGTATATAGCGGGGTAGGCAGAGGGAATCAGAGAACCTAGTGTTAAGACACTCTATTCTCTTTCAACATTTCCGTTCATTGAGAAGAAGAAATCCAAAGAAATAAAAATACTAAATTTTACATTTCCTGGAGTGGGAATCGAACCCACAACCTGACGCGTTTACAGTCACACGCTTGTGCCTCTGCGCCACGCCAGACGCTATAAATATACTTTGAATATATATTTCAGAAAACTCAGCTTTAAAGACAAATGCCCACTTATGTTTTGGTGTAGCAGTCTGGTCCTTGTTAAGGAGCGGGATGCTTCGATGGCAACAAAGGGTATTTTTTTTAAATATTATTCATACACTTAGGATAAGAGAAATATTGAAAACGTATAAAAAATTTAAAGTAGCGGGACTCGAACCCGGGTCTACGTAGCGCGACTCGAATCGGGTCTTAGAAACCTTCCAAACCAGGAGCGGATTTACATAAGGGCTTTTATGGTTTGCAGCCAGGATCCTCAAGACTTAAGAAAATACTTTAATAATATAGATTGGAAAAAGTCCTATTATAAAAAAATCTACATATAAAGTGTGATTATATAGCGCAGAAAAAAAAATAAATAAGACACATGTTTCCCCTATGTATTTTTATGGATTTGAATAGATATAATAGCCAAGCCAAGTTATGATTTTTTATTCAAATGATGCAGAAGCCAAGCCAATTTATGATTTTTTGTTCAAGCTTTATTGAATGAGTGCATCATTTAAAATCGTTCTTTTTCGGCTCTATATAATATTTTAATATTTTTCTTTAACACCTCCTTTGACAATACCAATTATCAGTACACCTGTACACAGTATATAATACCTCTTCCAATTACAGTATCACCTCCAGTTCACGTCGTACCGCCAGTTAGAGGACTACCTCCAGTTACGACAGTATCACCCCCAGTGACAATACCATCTCAAGTTACAGTTCCAGTTCAATTACCCTCGTGCACCACGTTGACCACCGATACATGTATTTGGTGTGTGACTCTACATAAGTAAGATATACTTGAATTTTATTATCATTATATTAATATGTGAAAAGCTTTGGATCCTTTTTTATGAAAACTATGATGATAAAGAAGTGTGCATGATGGCATGCATATTGTATACGTAAATAGAGAGGAAGTGCAGAATACCAATACTTTTTTATAATAATATAACAGAAATATATTAAATTGATAAAAATCTATCTATATACTCGTATATTACTCACACTCGCATATGTATAATTACTAGAGATGAAACGGATATTCAGTAACTATTATTATACGACCCGTTAACTGACTAACAAATGTATAGAAGTGGCCACCAAATGAGAGATTTTTGAATAAATCTTGTTTGAATGCTTTTAAAAAACATCAATTTCGTTAGCAATTGGATACCGACAATAAATACTATTCCTTTGCAAATCCATTGAAGTAGTCCCATATATGTCATGCACTTCACGGGATAAGTTGAATACAGTTTCATCTTCTTCCATTAGTTTAACAAGTGTCGAAGATGGCAAAGATCTGTTACTGTCAGGAGGATATTAGTCGTAAGAGTTTTTATATCACGATTTTCTGCTAGATTTTTTCAGTTTCAAGGTTCCCAAATAGTCTGACTTCAACCTTGTTGAGCTTCGATACTCACTGGAGGGAATGATTGTATTTAAATTATTTTCATATCCAAGCTTTGATAAGTTTCAGGCATTGCGTTGAGTTTCTTTCAAAAAACAGTGTACATGATATTTAGATGATTGGTGAGAGAACAGTGTATCTTGAGACTAGATTTTCTCTAAATGACCTCATAAAAAATATAATAATTAATTTCAGGGTGGTCGACAATAGTGCGGTGAATAAGGAAGCATTCTGTCTCGGATCGCTCATTAGTAAAAATGTCATTTTAACAGCGGCAACGTGTTTACTTGCATCTGAACAGTATGTGTTATTCGCACGAGTACCGACATCCGCAAATAAAACCAGGAATTATTATGAAAAATTGAGAATTTATAATCCTCAGTTCATATCCGGTAATATTTTATTATAGTCGTAATACTTTCTTTTTACTACTTACTTTTTCCCTACAATAATTCTCTTTGTGTCTGTAGGTAATAACTGTGTCCGTTGCTATACACCTACATGAACTTATAAACTTATATATACATGCTTACTTACTTACTTACTTACTTAACTTACTTAACTTCACGCGTTATTCCTAGCGGGGTAGTCAGAGAAAACGGGGCGCCAAACGCTACGGTCCCTGCATACCTCTTTCGCCTCATCCACAATCATTAACCTCTTCATGCATGCCCTCCGGGGGGTCCTCATGCTTTTTACGTCCTCATACTTTTAAGCTTCCTCCAGTATCATTGATACTGTGTTCTCGAAGGTCAACCGAGGTCTCCCCTTACCTCTCTTGCCGCTCACCTTTGTTTCATATATCTTTCTCACCATTCTTTCATCACTCATCCTCTCGACGTGCCCAAACCACCTGAGCACGTTCTTCTTCATTCTTACTATATCATCCTCATATATACATGCATAGACTACTATGCTACTATTGCAACTTCTTCTATGTTTATTCTGCACGAGAATAGATATAATAATGCTGCACGGCTTAGTGTTCTGGCCCTAGTTGCCTATGTTGTGGCCGCAGTCGACAAACTTGCTAGTGACCAGTCGACAATGCGTAAAAAGTTATAATACAGTCGCTCTTCATAGTCGCTTGTCTTCTTGCTCTAGTTATTTTTACACACTGTCGACAACAAGTCGACAGTGCAAAATAGCTCTTAATATGGTTTTTTTTTTAACTTCTCGCTGTATCCCGCATATAGCAGGGTAGGCAGAGGGAACCTGAGAACCTAGTGTTAGCACACTCCGTTCTCTTACAACAATTCTGTTCCCCACTTTTCGCCGAATTGAGGCATTGCTTGCTGAGTGGCGGAACTCAACGCCGCACCTTGCCTTGTTACCAAACCCAGGAAGTGAGAAGACTAACATTTCGTGGAGTATGGAAAAATGATTTTAAATATTTAACTGAAAATGTCATGTTAACATTAGCAATCATATTGCTTATTAATAAATCATTAAAAATATTTTATTTTTTTGACTTACAGGTTCACATGATAATGATTTTGGTCTAATTGTACTAAGCGAGGATGTGGACTGGGGATATGCCGAACCGAAAATCGCATGCCTAGGCTTTGAAGAAATGGATGGCGAATGTCTGACATTTGGTCTGGACAAAGAAGATAATATTGTTTCGGTAAAGTATACAACAAAAATATAATTGAAATTTTAACAAAAAAAAAACTGACCTACTGACGGGTGGCAAATAGAGAATAGAGTGTCTTGACACTATGTACCTGACTACCTTATTAGAAAAACACTAAAATAATATTATTTTTTTAAAATTTAGCTATTTTTGATTAATTTTCAGACAATTATTGAGCCGTCAAGTGAACCTTGCAAAGAAATTGGTGGGTCTAATTCCTTAGAAGCGATGTGTGGTAATAACAAAGATATAGACTGTTTTAGCTCATTTGGAGCGCCGATTGTATGCGCGACGAAAGTAAGTTTTTTTTTTTAACTGATTTCAAAAAGGAGTAGTATCTCAATTCGATTTCGAATAATTTGTTATATGGTAGCTAGTGTTAGCGATGTCGTCCCATTTAAATGTAGTAAGGAATAGTTTCAATTAGTTTTTGAGTTTTTATTAATAATGTTATTTTTGGTGCATTTTATTTGAAGCTCGTTTTTTTTTAAATTCATTATTCAACTTCACGCTTTATCTCGGAGAATTAGAGAGGACACATTATCAGAACTCTCCGTTCCCTGCTTTACGCTCGCATTCGAGTCATGCGACATGCGTGCTATGTCCTACCCTAGTACTAGTGTGAAAAAATAAAATAAATTTGAATATAATCATGCCTCAGTGGGAGTCAAAGTGCTTGGAGGGTTTCAAAGAAGCGCGGTTTCGAGTCCCGCTGCGTTAAATTTTTATACGTTTTCTAAATATTAATAATATCCTTTATTATATTGGATATGTCTTTGGTACCAAATTAAGTAAGGCTTTATGCCTTGCAAGGCCAACGGTCAATAAACATTTTTTTTACCGATTTTTATTGACTAATTTATTTTAATAAAAAAAAAATATTTCATTTAGAATATTAATGTTTATTTCCTCGAAAATATACGTTTGTTGAAAACACTTGTTAGAATTTTGACCGAATTTTGCCGCTGCCGCTGCATATATGACTTTGATTTTCAATGGTTTAAATGTAAATAGAAGGAATATGGAACTGCATGACAATAACTATGGCTTTTTAATAATTGGCCTTACGAGGAACACCGCCTTCCATCTTCACCTACCTTCACCTACCTTATATTATAAAAAATAAAAAATATATCTTTTTTTATATAGAATACGGGAGTGGATGGCGTAGAACTTGTAGGCGTGGTCCGTTCTGATTGCGTCAACAATGAACTTCTTTTAGGAAAACTTATGGGCTCATCACAATGGTTAAATGTCATGTTACACAATTTAAAAATTGATATAAATACTGTAAAAGCGGGATAAAATAATTTATTTGTATATAAATAAAGAATGAAAACCGTACATTTGTTTTTTTATTATTTAATTTGCAGCTTCACGCTTTATCCCGCATGGCAGGATAGTCAGATAATAAGAGAAAGCGCAGACCTTTGTTGGCCAAAGTGTTCACTTTGGCCAACAAAGGTCTCTATACCAGGTAGAAAGTGGAGAACGGAGTAACTTAACACTATATTCTCTCTGACCCTGCCAAGCGAAAAAAGGCGTAAAGTTCCTTTTCTCTTTCAAAATTAGTGTCCCCATAAATGTGTTAATAACGCATTGCGTAGGGACTTATATGTCACTTTATATAGACATGGATATCAAATAATTGTAGTGTGTGTAACATTTATTTTATTAATTTAATATACTTAATATGCATTATTTAAAAAAAATGTTAACATTCTGCACACCTTTCTATATAAACTATAAGTGTGCCAAGTTTCATGCTCCTCCGTCCTCGTAATTTTCGTAAAAAGGGATCCAAACTTTTATGCTTCACGTATTTATATATAGATTTATATAAATGCAAATTGTAATAAAACTAAAGTGTAGTTAGCCATGACCGCAGCGAGGTTTAAAGGTAGAGCAGCTTCTACAGTGAACACGCCGCAACCATTCATCTTCCTAAATTGTACGCACGATATTCTTAAAACTCTTTTTGCAAACTGTCTATCTTTATCTGAAAAGAGAAGAAATAATTAAAATTTTAACAAAAAAATAAGAGAACCGTGGAAAATGAAAAAGAATTACGAATAACTCAATAACTACTCGTCAGAATCTTAACTAAATTTAAATGGGACTACTTCTTCTTCTTTTTCTTGGTCGTATTCTTCATTGCTGAAGGTCGTGCCCCTTTTGATGAATCATAATGGAGGTGTAAACAAGCTTTTTCCATGCTACCCTATTTTCGGCTTGCCTGAGCGCTTCCACAATGGGGAGTCCTGTGATCTCTCTGACGGTTTCAGACCATCAATTGGGACTACATCAGTTTAAAAAAGAATCATGAAAGCTAGTACACCCAGTAAAAAATGTGGCAACATTGGATTCCACCACTCAATACTAAATGTCTCAGATTTGTGCTGAAAACGGAGTATTTTAATGTCCGGTCTTCTATGCTTAATTCTTAAAAATCTTCATTATATTCAAAAATTTTATTATGTTTTTTTTAGATTCACGCTGTATCCCGCACGTAGCAGGGTAGGCAAAGGGAACCAGAGCACCTAGTGTTAAGGCACTCCGTTTTTTTTAACATTTCTGTTCCCCACTTGTTACGATGTGTCACATCAAACGTTGAATATACTTACTAGTGTATGAATTGACCAAATATTCTAACATGATGACTCTAGCGTTTTCTATTTCTTTATATAAAATCTCACAGCATACACTTAAAATGACTTCTATTATCATGCTTTTTGTAATCCATATTATTATTCCGATTGTGTGACTTGAAAACACAACATCGCCCAGCTGAAATGAAAAACTAAAATTTTAACAAAAAAGAACACCGACTTGCTTGAAAGAAAATGCTATAAAAAGTAAAATTATTACGAATAACTCAAAAACTACTTGTCAGATCCTAACTAAATTTAAATGGACCCACATGGATGGAATCATCATAAATTCAGTAAAAGATGAGGTAATTTTTTTTAATTACCGTATTATGCTTCAACCATTCTATCCAAATTTGCACATACGCCATTGATTGTAGGAACTGCATTATTAAATGATTTAATATCTGTAACAGTATATTTAAATTAAAAGATGAATAATATTATTAATATAATAAATAATTTTTAATTTTTTTTAGTAAAATAATAAAATTTTAACAAAAATTTTAAAAAGAATATTAAAATTTTGTCAAAAAATGGTTTAGTATAACTTATTCAGATATTATCTAAATTTAAATAGGACTTCATCGGAAGCACTGGCTATCATATAAAAAAATAATCATAAAAATAGGTTCACCCATTAAAAAGTTAAGCTGTTACACCTTTAACTATAAATACCGTTATTTTCGACGTTTTCTCAATATCTCCAATAGTGTCAAAAATTCTTTTAAAAGTATCCAGCATCTCCTCTTCCTCAGATTCCACATTTCTAATCATATCTTTTATAGAAATAATCCTTTTCTTGGATTCCACCAATTTCGACCACATTTTGATTTTAAACGCCAAAAATAAAACGACAAATGATGTATAAAATAATTCGAGATCAAATATTATTGTAAGAAATATAAATATGCTTCTAGTCCAGAACCATAAAGGATCTATGAGTAACTTGAAAAAAACAAGGAGAATGTAAATCATAAAGAAGAAAATAAGAGTGATCTTGGTAAAAAGTATCAAAAATTTGGTGTCTTTGGAATTTTTTAGGTTTTTGTTAATTTTTTGGAGGTTTAATATGATGTTGACGTGACATTCACTTTTTGTTATATTTAAAATACTGTGGATACTATGGTTTATGGCGTACAAGACATAAGTTGAAAAATATATATAGTAAATAATGATAGTATCCAAGAGTCCCTTGAAAGAGACTAATGTGAAATACAATAATATATACATAAAAAAATTCCATACTATTGTTACAAATATATCTGAATTTGTAGTAGCAGATATAATATTGCCGTTAAGTTTATATTTTCTAACGC
>JAKGSA010001361.1:41345-70200 GCA_033558755.1 Philaethria dido
TAATTGAAGTCGCGTTAATACTATACATATGATCTGATCACGATATTGCGCGCACGCTTACGCCTTAGTTAGTACTGTACGGTCAGAACAAGTGAGAACACGTATTTTTTGGCTCACTTAAATAAAAACTACGTAAAACCGTTTAAAATAACCATTTTGATAATCAATATACGTAGTGTAAATTAAAAAAAAATTGGGACTCAAAAAAATAAGGAAAAAAAGTGAAAATTCGTGGTTTTTTTCAAAAAAATGGTCAGAAATGTAATTTTTTTAGTGTCAAAATGACGTGGACTGAGGAACTGGATGAGGCTTCAGTGTTAGCCACTAAGAAGGGCTACTGGCATATATTACTGTTTTATTTATTATGTGGATTGGCGTCTATACCAACTTCGTTTTTGGTTTTTTCACAGGTGAGTTTGACATACAAAGAGAACCTAGTATATAAATATTCCGTTCACTTTTTGCCAAAATATAAGACATTATATGCTGGCGGAACTCAACGCTGCGCTTCACTTACCAAAGCTTCACGCCTTTTTTTTCGCTTCACGCTGTATCCATCCATCCATCGCATAGAGCAGGGTTGGCAGAGGGAACCTGAGAACCTAGTGTTAAGACACTCCGTTCCCCACTTTCCGCCGAATTGAGGCATTGCGTGCTGAGTGGCGGAACTCAACGCCGCGATTTGCCCTGTTACCAAACCCAAGAAATGAATTTTTTTTTAGTATGTACTCATACTTTTTTTTCGAAAAAAGCAGAGATATTAGTGATACACCTCTCTGTTCCCCATGTTTCATCCACACTATCTATAGTATATCTATATCTATATATATAGAGATATTATATGTCGAGTGTCCAAAATATATTTAAGTATATATATTTATATATACACCACCTACTACCGTCAGTACATTATACATCTCCTAGCCAAAAGGCTGACTGGAAGAAATCGCTTATTAGCGATAAGGCCGCCTTTTGTGCTTTTGTAAATAAATACTGAAGCAAAAATATAATATATTTTGTTTTAAGCTTTTTTCAAAGTTAATACGTTACATAGGAGGATAAGTAGCTGCATGCTTTATACCGCATAGCAGGATGGTCAGAGAGATCACAGTGTTAAGACACTCACTTGCGTCGAAAAACGTAGATATATATTTTAAGGTAGCGGGATTCGAACCCGTGACTCATTTGTAATTTATTTTTTATTCATTATCAAAAATATTACGGTTTATTTTTTCTTCCAAAGCGCGGCGTTGAGTTCCGCCACTCAGCACGCAATGCCTTAATTTTTTTGGCAATTGGCAGAAAGTGGGGAACAGAAATGTTGAAAGTGAACAGAGTGTCTTAACACTAGGTTCTCGGGTTCCCTCTGTCTATCCTGCTATATGCGGGATACAGCGTGATGCTATATTTTTCTTCACAGTAGATTTTAATCTTCCTAACATTGTTTTCAGTTCGGAAAGTCCTACATTAATGATTACAGTAATAATGACGCTTTAAAATGATTTCTTTATAATAGTTTCAACGATAAAAATGCTAAATCGATTTTGATAGATACGAATGGTATTAGTAGGTTAGTATGACACTATCGTACCTAGTTTTTTACTAGGACTGGAAAAATGTGTTCAAAGAGAACCTATCGACAAAACGTTCCGTTCACCGCTTCCTATCTGAATTTGACACATTGCGTGTCCAGTGGCGGAACTCAACGCCATGTTTTGTCTTACCAGAGCTAAGAAATGCAAATAATTGAAATAAAATTTTGTTTCCCGAACGGGAATCGTACCCACAACTAATGGCCCTTACAGTCAGACACTCCCCAGCGCTACGATTGACTCAAATAAAGTTGTATATTTCGATATATGCAATAAATATTAAATAAAATGTAGTAATAGAACTACTAATATAAGTTTCCCTGTCACTTCATCTCCATTCTCTGTTTTCGTACATTCTGAACTTTTAAATATTATGCTGGCTTGCGGACCCTAACGCCGAATTTTGTCTTATAGACAAATGTCTAAAAAATAGGCTATAGTATTAAAATTTTGAACAGTTCAAAAAAAATACGATATCGCGCTTATTAATTATTGACGTGTTATGTAGGGAGAAAAAAGCTAATGATAAATCATTCCTTTCTCTACTTTTCATGTGACTGAAATCATTGAGTAATAGATATACATATATTTACCGATACAAGTTTGCCCGTTAACGCGTTAATAACGCGTTGTCTTTATAGCAATGTATATGTCACTTTATATAAACCTGAATGTCAAACCATAGTAGTGTGTCTAAAATTTATTTTATTAAATTAATATACTTTTTATGCATTATTTTGAAAAATAGTTAGCAGTCTGCACTCCTTCTCTACATAAACTATAAGTGTGCCAAGTTTCATGCTCCTCCGCTTAATTTTCGTAAAAAGGGATACAAAATTTTTGTTTCACATATTTATATATAGATATTAATACGTCAAGGAAAAATTTCGATTTCATTTTAATAAAATTATGTAGACGAAAGTGTAGGAATTTTGGCATAGTTGACGTTTTTATAGCAGAAATTCAATATTTTTTTGTAATTACCACTTATAATGCCCATCATACATATTACACACACAACCATGTGTTAGACTTACACTTTTGTATTAAGTGACATATACGTTACTAAAGTAATGCGTATATTTCAACGGGGCTAAAAAACTACTATATTAAACTGTAAACGCGACAGGTTGTGGGTTCGATTCCCACTCCAGGAAATGGATTTTTTCTTCTCCTGGGTTTGGTAACAAGGCTAAACGCGGCGTTGTGTTCCACCACTCAGCACGCAATGCCTCAATTCGGCGGAAAGTGGGGAACGGAGTGTCTTAGCATTAGGTTCCCTCTGCCTACCCTGTTATATGCGGGATACAGCGTGAAGTTATGTATATATGTATATTTAATTTAATTCATGTTTTTGTCTTTAAGTCTTTTTGTAATCGTTTTTTATAATTTTTATTATACTGGATTAATTGCGTTCATTTATTCTATACTTATTTATGTTACTTCATTTAAATATTAATTAATATTCAAAAATATATTTTAGAAAACCCAATATTTCAAACATTTTGTAGTAGTGTAGTGTTTGGTGGTAGGAGGTCCGTCCTCCGTCTGGCTCGCGACCACTGTCATGTCAAAGACGAACCGCCAAATATCTTATGATGTGTTCCGGTTCGATGGCATGTAAGCCAGGATTTCCCCTTTCCCACACATCCTTTCCCCAAAATGTGGTGGTTCCGATAGCGGACTACTACATTGTCCTCCCCTTAAATCTGTATCCTCTAGGTCGGCAACGCATCTACAACATCTCTGGTGTTGTAGATGTTCATGGGCGAAGGTAACCACTTACCATCAGGTGGTCCTTCTGCTCGTTTGCCATCCCTTAGCCATAAAGAAAAAAAAAAAAAAAAAGTCCGCGGTCACAAATGGACTTTTTGGCTTACGCACCTTCCACATATAACAAGGCTAGCTGTAACCAGAAACGTATACATACAACTTAACTTGGCGTCACGTTTTATCCCTAGTGGGGTAGTCAGAGAGTAGATTAGGGCAAGAACGAAAACTTGCGACAAAGTATTCGTATCGTTATCGAAAGAATTTGTATGGGAATTGAAAAGCGCTCCTACCGTGCGTAAGAGGAACTAAAGTTTTCCCATACAAAATGCTTTCGATAACAATACGAACGAAAGTTTTTATAGCAGGGTAGGCACAGGGAACCTAGTGTTAAGACACTATATTTCCCACTTTCCGCCAAATTGAGGCATTGCGTGCTGAGTGGCGGAACTCATCGCCGCACTTTGCCTTGTTACCAAACCCAAGAAATGAAAAATTTCATTTCCTGGAGTGGAAATCGAACCAACAACCTGTCGCGTTTACAGTCGCACGCTTGTACGTCTGCTTATACAATATTTTTTATCTTAATATCAATTTAATATTTAAATCAGATTGAAACACAAAAATATTGTGAAATTAATTAAAACTAGTGGCCCCGTAAATGCGATAATAACGCATTGCATAGTGACGTATATGTCACTTTATATAAACATGGATGTCAAACTATAGTAGTGTGTGTAACATTTATTTTATTAATTTAATATACTTTTTATGCATTATTTAAAAAAAATATTAGCATTCTGCACTCCTTCTCTATACATATTATAAGTGCGCAAAGTTTCATGCTCCTCCGTCCGCGTAAATTTCGTAAAAAGGGATCCAAAGTTTTAGCTTCACGTTTTTACATAGATTATCAATAACCACTAAATGTTGATTTTTAAATAACAAGTTAGTTAACTAACTAATTAAAAACAAAAAAAACGACTAAATAAAATGCACTAAAAAGTGACATTATTACGAATAACACAAAAACTACTCGTTAGATATTAATTAAATTTGAATCAGACCGGAAGCAGTCACTATCATATAAATAAGAATCATGAATATTATTTTATTCGAATTAACAGGTGTAAATATTATAATTATTTTTTATGGATTTATGTATGTATGAATGTAGGTAGATACGTATATTTTGATTACATACTCGTATATATTTTATTTATGTCATTTTTTTTTCATTTTTTTTCTAGTTTTTTTTTTTACAATTGCACGGTTTTCTATGCCGTTTTTTAACAAATGTCGCATTTACAGTCGCACGCTTGTGCCTCTGTGCCACGACAAGCCTTAGTGCAATATAGAATCTATTAAATATATCTTTTTAACCGATTAATCCTCCTTCGTGTGTTCTTCATACAAATGACATTAGCAACGTGCTTTGTGCTCAACTGGCATGTTCGAAGCGCCATAATTAATTATTTAGAAGTCGGTTAAAAGAAAATAAAATGAACATATATTTTTTTGAAGAAATAATTAAAATATAATTATAACCAGAGGGGGTACCCACAACCAATCATGAACCCATAACAACCTCATAAACCCATATAAATATTATATTGTTTTTGTCTTCTAACACAAATTAATTAAGATATGAAGCTAATAAAAGTCTAAATACAGTATTTTCCTGGTTGGATTGATTTAAATTTACTAGTGTCCCAGTTAACGCGTTAACAACGCGTCGTCTTTAGGAATGTATATGTCACTTTATATAAACATGCATGTCATACCATGGTAGTGTATGTAACATTTATGTATTATTTAAAAAAATATTAGCATTCTGCACTCCATCTCTATATAAACTATAAGTGTGCCAAGTTTCATGCTCCTCCGTCCGCGTAATTTTCGTAAAAAGTGGTCCAAAGTTCACGTATTTATATGTGAAGAGACTAAACGTCGAAATACATCTAAATATATAATAGTATTTTCCTGTTTGGATTGATTATTTGAAATTAAATAAGAAACAAAAAAAGGCAAAGCGCAGCGTTAAATTCCGCCACTTACTGCTTCAATTCGGCGGGAAGTATGTCACGGAAATCTTAAGAGAACGGAGTGTCTTAACACTAGCTTCTCGAGTTCCCTCTGTCACCCTGTGAATATGCGCGATACAGCGTGAAATAAAAAAAAAGTTTAGTGGTCAGAGTGCGTGGACGGTTTTTAAGGGACGCGGGTTCGAGTCCCGCTACGTTCATATTATATGTTTTCTAAAAATCAAAAGTAATTATTGTATTATAGCTAATAATCTTTCTATTGCCTACATCTGTAGATGAAGAGGATTCGAATCAGGGTCAACCTATGCGTTATAGGTAGCGTGCATGCGAACTGTACTACTGCGTAGGCCGACCTCAGTAAAACTAGCCTTGACCGCAATCAATTGAGAGGGATTTCATATTTCTATATATAATAACATTATGTTAATGAATAATTAATTAAACAAAACGCAGCGTCGAGTTCCGCCACTCAACGTATAATGTCTTGGAAGGAAAGTGAGAACAGAATGTCTTGACACTAACCTTCTCTTTGACTACTCCGCTATATATAAAAAAGCATGGAACTGTAAAAAAGTCATATAAATACAAAATATGTGAGCACTCATATGTTTGTTATTCTTTTACGTAAGAACTACTGAAAATATTACAGTTCTTCTTAAAGACTATCGTGGAGTAATGGAACAGCTGACTGTAAACATAATTGCTTGTTGGTTCGACATTCACTCTGGAGAATTGATATTTCCGTTCCCCACTTTTCGCCGTATTGAGGCATTGCATGCTGAGTGGCGGAACTCAACGCCGCACTTTGCCTTTTTACCAGAGCGAGAAAATGAAAATACTAAATAAAATTTAATATTTTCATTTCCTGCAGTGGGAATCGAACCCACAACCTGTCAGGTTTACACCATCGCTTGTTGCGCCACGACAGGCCTCGTGCTATAGTCTTCTTTTACGTATTTCTGCATGAATATTTAAATTAAATGAATAATTATATTATTGGTTAAACGCTAATGCTCTCACTATGCAGGAATGTTGGATGGATTTGAATAATAAAAGGCATGGTTTTACATCATTATGAATATTCTGCTAGTTTAGTTGTTAGCAGTGGCGAGGCGTCCATACAACTCGATTCCCACCGGCCTGTTTCTATGCCTTTTCAAAGTACAAGTATGAGACCTAAAAGAAAGCTCGCCAGGAAAATGTGGAGCTCAAAAAAACAAAGTCAAATAATGTGTGAGAGCTAAAAAAATAGGTCATCCGGAAAATATTGGGTACAGGCTTGATGTGATCAAACGTAAGCCTATCATTTATAAAAAAAATCAGCTCCCTCAATGTGTCCGCGTCTTTTTTCTGGGCAAATCAGGGGAAAAGGCGGTAAAGGCTTACATAGGATTAGCTTAATTTAGCTATCTTAGGCTTCACTAGCAAAACTATTGGCAAAATATTCTAAAAAATCTTTGAAACCTCACAAATCAAACAAATCAATTAGTATTCTAATGATAAATTAGAATTAATATCTACTACGTCAATTCACGTCATAGAATGCGGTTTCTGTTATTTACATATATTTATGCGTATTATGTTATTATTGCCATATATATTTACTAGCTTTCCGCCCGCGGCTTCGCCCGCGTGGCAATCGGCTATATCGCGCGACATGGTAAGGAGTAGCCTATAGCCTTTCCCATGGTCTAGGCTGTTTGAAAAATTTTTTTTCGCGATAAAAAGTATCTTATGTCCTTTCCCAACTTCAGTTCTACCTTCATACCGAACTTAATCAAAATCGATTCAGTGGCTTAGGCGTGAAAGCGTAACAGACAGACAAACAGACAGACAGAGTTACTTTCGCATTTATAGTATTAGTAAGGATATATGTTAATTTAAGCACATTTAGAATTTGACTGTTAGTTACTAAGCTTTCTTTACAACTTTACGCATTATTCCTCAAAGGTTAGACAGAAGGAAAAGACACTTTTATCTCCGCTTCCTTTTAGTGGCGAAACTCAACGCCGCGTTTTGTTTTACCAAAGCGGGGAAAAAAAATAAAAATAATGAATATAATCATTGGCCGAGTGAAAATCGAATCCACAACCATCGTGGGTACAATCAGACGCTGTCCACTGAGCCCCGATGGCCTCTCAATATTTATCATAGAATGTGGCTTCGTACCTACCTACCTAACTTCACGATTTATCCCTAGCAGGATAGTCAGAGAGAACGGAGCGCCAAACGCTACGGTCCCCGCATACCTCTTTCGCCTCCTGGCGCATACGCCATTCCATTATTTACATATGAGTATCAATAACGTATTGTTAATTTAAGCAAATCGTTTATGTTTATTAGCTGCTATTTTTTTTTGCTGTAAAACGTATTCCGTATGTACGCTGTATTTCGCATAGCAGCATAGGTAGAGAAAGACTACACATTCCTTTATCCGGTTTATGTCCCATTTCGAAATATTACCTGTTGAGTGGCAAAACTCAATGCTGAGATTTGTTTTACCAGAGCGGCGAAATGAAAAACAAAACTAATGAATTTAATATTTGCTCCGAGTGGAAATCGAATCCAAAACTATCGTGTTAGTCATTGTGCGGAATACAGTGTCAAGCTAAAAAAAACAATCGCGTTTAGAATCGCGATCACCTTCTCATTATCTATCATAAAATGCTTCACGCTGTATTCCGCATATAGCAGGGTAGGCAGAGGGAACCTGAGAACCTAGTGTTAACACACTCAGTTCTCTTAAGATTTTCGTCCCCACTTTCCGCCGAATTGAGGCACTGCGTGCTGAGTAGCGCAACACAACACCCTGTTTTGCCTTGTTACCAAACTCAAAAAAATGAAAATACTAAACTTTACATTTCCTGGGGTGGGAATCGAACCCACAACCTATCGCGTTTACAGTCGCACGCTTGTGCCTCTGCGCCACGACAGGCGTCAATACATATATTTATTTCTATTTATTCAATATCGTTAAATCGTGCTTAAAATTTGACTATTCGTTGCTAAGCTAATATTATAAATTACTTAGAATTTTTCCATTCAGATTGTAAATTTTTATCAAAAACTTGTTTTTTAATGATTTACAGGTATGTATTGAGGAAAATGCGCTAATTTGTGGCGCTAATTTAAATAAAAAATAAATTATTATAATATTGATAATGGGTAACACGTGATAGAATCGGGAGTTCCCTACAATATTTCCCGTTTTGTGTAGACAGAGATAATATAGTGTCAAGATCAGTGGCGAAGCGTCCATACAACTCGATTCCCACCGGCTTGCCTAAGTCGCTAGGAAAATATTGGGAACAAATAATATAGACCTAAAAAAAAGGTCATGGCCAAAATTGTATTGTGAAATTATGAATACCTTGACATCCTATACCGATTTCCCTATTTATTTTATTTAAAATATTTATATTTATATCGGATTCCCTAAAACTAAAATTGTCACCCCTCGCCACTGGTCCAGACACTATCGCTTTTCGTTAGTAGTTGAGAAAATAAATGTTGAGTGGCGTAACTGAACGCCACGTTTTGTCTTACCAGAGCGCAGAAATTACATTAATTAAATTACAATCATTTCCGCGAGTAGGAATCGAATCCACAAACAATCGATTCTACAAGATCGTACTACGCTATGGTGGCCCGTATATACGAGCTTTTTCATTGGCTAAATCATTCACGCTTTTTGCTGCATAGTAATTGTCAGAAAGAACCTAGTGTCGAGACACTCCGCCGCTTTCCGGAGAAATTCGTGACAAAATAGTGGCATAAATACTAATTTCGTTTTCACCATGTTCATAACAAGCCAAAACGCGGCGTTGAGTTCCGCCACTCAGCACGCAATGTCTCAATCCTCAATGTTCCGACGGAGAGCTCGGGAACAAAGGGAACAGAATTATTCTAAGAGAATGGAGTGCCTGAACCTGCTATATGCGGGATACAGCGTGAAGCTAAAAAAATACCATGTACATAAAATAAAATTAAATATATGTATACTTAACATTTAACCGTTCATATCAATCCAGGTGTTCACAAACGCCACACCAGAACACTGGTGTGCTCCACCCCCAGAACTTGCCAAGCTGGACCTCCATGATGAGGAGCTGATGAACCTCACAATACCTGTAGAGAAGGAGGAATTCGAATCTTGCAGAATATATGATATAGATTTGGATATATTTTATAATGTTCTTAATAATACTAGTAAAAGGTAAGAAATTAAAAAACAATTTAACTTTTTGTTAACGACTGTCGTAGCGCAAAGACACAAACGTGCAAATGTAAACGCGAAAGGTTGTGGGTTCGATTCCCACTCCAGAATATGAAATTTTTCATTTCCTGGCTTTGGTAACAAGGCAAAGCGCGGCGTTGAGTTTCGCCATTCAGCACGCAATGCCTCAAATTCAGCGAAAATTGGGGAACGGAGTGTCTCAACACCATGTTCCCTCTGCCTACCCTGCTATATGCGGGATACAGCGTAAAGCTAAATAAATATATATTTTTATGTGCGTATTAGAGAGAGTCTATAGTCAAAATTCTTTGTTCTGTTGAGTGGCGGAACTCAACGCCGCACATTGCCTTTACAGAGGAAAAAAATAAAAGAGTTAAAATATAATTACTACCCTGAGTCGGAATCGAACCTTCAACCGATCGCTTTTACAGTCATATGCGATACCACTGAACCACGACTGTCTGTTAAAATGTTAGTAGAAATAGTCTTTTTTGTTATAGTCTTACAAATAACATAAAAGATGGATGTTTGTTAATTTTTTACGATAAAACTACTGAACAAATATACATGAAACTTCACAGTAAAATAGCTTATCAGAAGAATATATTTTTTTAACTTCACGCTGTATCCCGTATATAGCAGGATAGGCAAAGGGAACCTGAGAACCTAGTGTTAAAACACTCCGTTCCCCACTTTCTCCCGAAATGAGGCATAGGAATACACACATACAATTATCATATATATAACTATCTATTTCTATATCATCATATATGAACAAATAAATGTTAAAAAATAAATTGAAACAAACAAAAACAATGTGTACCACTTGTGCTGGACACAAGATGACAGTTGATTATATAGGCTCTATTTACAAGCACTTCAATATTTCATTACTGTGCTGATAACGAAAACGAATCTGTATCAGTGACATATCATTGTATACTAGATGTATTTTGCGGTTTCGCTTACTTAGAGTATAAAACATAAAATCTCGTTTGTTCCTGTTTCCATAGGGAAGTCGGGAAACCCTACTTAGTGCTCCCCTAAGAAACATATACGCTAAATTTCAACTTTCTACCTACCTACCTAACTTCACGCTTTATCCCTAGCGGGGTAGTCAATTTTCTACGGCCAGTAGTTTTGGCTGTGCGTTGTCTGTCAGTCACTCAGTAACGCGTCAGTTACTCATTATATTCATATACGTGAAGGCAAAACTTTGGAATCCTTCTTAAAAACACCATGCGGACGGAGGAGTTTGACAATTGGTATACGTGTAATATACAGGGAGAAATATAGAGAGAGAATGCAGAAATCCACGACGGGGTCCGGGACGGGGTTAGAGTACAATTCCCCTCCGCCGCTGAATAGCGTCCCGTAAGAGGCGGGTATCCCAGCAGTTTGGCGGTAGGAGGTTCGTCCTCCGTCTGTATGTGTTTCGGTTCGATCACCACCCAATAGATGGATTACGTATTTCTATAGTATAGTGAACTATATTTATGAACCGACTTCAAAAAAAGTTTCTCAATTCGTCTGTATTTTTTATGATTCTTTTTTTAATATGATAGCTAGTGCTTTTAATGAGGTCCTCTTTGAATTTAGTTAAGACCTGACAAGTAGTTTTTGAGTAATCCGTAACAATGTTACTATTTAGTTCATTTTACTTGAAGTTTGTTTTCTTTTTTTGTTAAAACCTTTAATTATTATACTGTGTACTCATAAATTTAAATAAATTTCTTAAAACCCATTACGAGATATGTACATGTTTACCAAAAGTCAAGTGCCGTCATAATTTTAAAATCAACCATTAAGTATTGGCGTCTTGCCAAATGGAAATATAATGGATTTCGACGCAATACATTAGTAATAAATGATATGAATTATTTATTTGAGGCCGTAGCGCAGTGGGAGAGCGTCTGAACTGTAAATACGGGTTGTAGGTTCGATTCCCGCTCGGGGGAATCATTATATTTAAATTTTATTGAGAGATGAGTTGTAGTCCATCACGTTTTGTTTTTTAGCTTTACACTATATCCCGCATATAGCAGGGTAGGCAGAGGGAACCTGAGAACCTAGTGCTAAGACACTTCGTTCCCCACTTTCCGCCAAATTGAGGCGTTGCTTGCTGAGTGGCGGAACTCAACGCCGCGCTTTGCCTTGTTACCAAACCCATATAAAAGTTTAGCATTTTCATTTCTGAAAATGCTAAACTTTTACATTTCCTGGAGTGAGAATCGAACCCACTGTAGGGCTTACGGTGGCACGCTTGTGCCTTTTGCGCCACGACAGGTGCTTTAGAAGGTGTTTAATGTTTAAAAAAAATATATCTCTTAGGAAACTCTTAGTAGGTATATAAATATTGAGGCACAGTTGGAAGACTTTTTCAATTTCGACACACTATGGAAGGGTCCAATTCACGCGCAGTGGAATATTAATTTTAAAAAGTTTGTCTTGGATTAAGTGCGACGTTTAGCTGATAAACAATCCTAATATCAAAGTGACTTGGCAATACGATCTCTTACTCTACACCGCTTCAGAAAATTATTTGTACTAATATAGAAAACTATTATTTCTGTTGTTTCAGATCTGATTTAGAAAATAGTACGTTGTATAGTAAGAAAAATAAATCATCTGTATTTAGCGAAGAAGATAAAAGATTACGGGTAAATATAATTTAAAAATATTGTCGTCTGTCGTGGCGCAGAGGCACAAACATGCGACTGTAAATGCGACAGGTCTTAGGTTCAATTCCTACTCCAGGAAATGGAATTTTTCATTTTCTGGGTTTGGTAACAGGACAAAGCGCGGCTATGAGTTCCGCCACTCAGCACGCAATGCCTCAATTCGGTGGATAGTGGGGAACGGAGTGTCTTAACATCCTCTGCCTATCCTACTATATGCGGGATACAGCTTGAAGCTATGTATGTATTTTAATTTCGCTTCGCTTCGCTCTATAATAAAGCACAGCGTCAATATCCAATTTAAATATAATATCAATCTTTATAAAATATTAATTTAACATTTTTTTAGATAAGAAATGCCATATTATCAGCAAGAAAAGAACCTGTTGCTTGCTCAAATGGGTGGAAATTTAACACTGAACATCACAAACGAACTTTGGTTACTGAGGTAAGTTTTATTATAATATAGATATTAGACATGAGCGGCAAGAGAGGTAAGGGGAGGTTCCTCGGTTGACCTTCGAGAACACAGTATCAATGATACTAGAGGAAGGTCACGTAAAAAGCTTGAGGACCCCCCTGGAGGGCATGCATGAAGAGGTTAATGACTGTGGACGAGGCGAAAGAGGTATGCAGGGACCGTAGCGTTTGGCGCTCCGTTCTCTCTGACCCCGCTAGGGATAAAGCGTGAAGTTAGTTTAGGTTAGGTTACATACTATGTTAGTTGCCGTCCACAATTTCCTTTGCTTGGACTACATATTTTAAAATTCCATTTTTTACCGTTTGCGTAGAAATTACGTGAAACCCCCTCTTACCATAGTGTTCCCCTACACTCCTCAATGAGCCTACATGCTAAATGTTAGTTTTTATATGTCTGTCAATCAGTAACACAAGCGTTTTATATATTTAGATTATCTGATTTATCGTACTCAGAGAAACCAATTAGAATTTAACTGAGATTAACTAACTGTTCATGATGAAAAACAAGAAACACATCAATTATATATATTATATTTATAATTGGACAAACGATTTATTATACTTTTTGACAATCGGGTCACAATGCACAGCATTTCACTGTAAACGCCATTAGTCTGGATTCGATTCCCACTCAATGGAATTACTATTTTTAAATATTTTTATTTCTCTACTCTGAAAGGAGAACAAGCGCATTAAGTTTTACGAATCAACAACATATCGATTTTTGGCGGAAAGTGAAGAACGGAGTGTCTTAACACTATTTAATCTATGCCGACTTAAAAAAAATCTGCTTAGTTAAAAAAAAACTATTTTGTTAACAGTTTTCCCTCGTATGCGAGAATAATTGGCTTCCCAGTACAAGCAACACGTTATTTTGGCTCGGATCTATTTTCGGCAATTTATTTTTTGGATGGATGTCCGATAGGTAAGTCTTTAAATCATAATATTAATACGCAAAGAAAAAACTTTGGATCACTTTTTTTACGAAAACAATGCTGACAGACTATGAAAATGGCATACATATAGTGTGAATGGAGAAGAAGTGTAGAAAACGAATATATTTATAACATTAGAAATACACGCCTGTCGTGGGGCAGGTACAAGAGTGCGACTGTAAACACGACAGGTTGTGGGTTCTGTCTCTATATGTATGTTATTTTTTTTTTTTTTATACCACGACGGTGGCAACAAGGTACACGGCCCACCTGATGGTAAGTGGTTACCGTGGCCTATGGACGCTTGCAACACCAGGGGCATCACTTACGCGTTGCCGACCCTTCAAAAACCTATTAATTCCAAAAGTATGTATGTATGTATGTATGTATGTATGTATGTATGTATTTAGTAGAGTATGGACAGTTTTTAAATTTTTGTATTTATGTAAAGAATTTCATATAAAATGGACGACATAAAAACTATTTTATTATAGTAAATAATTAAAGTTCAATATTTTACATAAGACGTGTCGATAATCTATAGATTAGCCTATTTCAATGAGGAGTTTACTATGCGGCTTCATTCGTAAGTAAAATAAACGTTGTCTTCGCAACGTGACAACATGTGTATGTCAAACATATGGTAGCGCAATATTTATTTTATTAATTTCTAAATTACATTACATGGCTTCACGCTGTATCCCGCTTACCATATCATAGCAGGGCAGGCAGAGGGAACCTAGTGTTAAGTTACTCCGTTCCCCACTTTCCGCCAAATTGAGGCATTGCGTGCTGAGTGCGGAACTCAACGCCGCGCTTTGCCTTTTTACCAAACCAAAGAAATTAAATATTCCACTTCCTGGAGTGGGAATCGACCCCACAACCTGTCGCGTTTACAGTCGCACGCTTGTGCCTCTGCGTCACGACAGGCGTTAATACAAAATATTTTAATTTGATTTGATATAAAGAACATGAAATAAAAAAATCTCTTTCAGATATGGTCGCCGTCTGACAATTCTTCTGATGATCTTCCTTGAAGTGCCTTTATCTATTGCTGCGGCGTTTCCTTCAAGTTACTGGGTATATATCGCTCTGAGGGTAGCCGGTGGATTATTTTTCCCAGCTTTATATCAACTACCGTTTGTCCTAGCTTTGGAACTTATGCCACCTTCTAGAAGAACTTATACAGGTTGGTTCATAGATTTCACTCTTTTTTTCGTATAACAGGGTAGTGAGAGAAAATTTAGTGTCAAGACACTCCGATCTTTAACTTTATTTATTATTATAATAAATATTAAATATTTAATGGAACCGTTTTGACAATAGCTTCGTTTCATGTCTCTGGCTTTAAAGTTTTGATTTGCTTCTGATGGAACCACCCGTTTTAATTTAGCTGAAATCGAACGAGTTGTTTTTGAGTTATTCGTAATAGTTTTATTTTTTTGTGCATTATATTTGTAACGAATGTCGGGCACAAGCGTGCCGCTGTTAACACTGTAAACGCGACAGGTGGGGAGTTCGATTCCCGCTCCAGGAAATGTAAGAGTTTATTATTTTTATGTCCTGGGCTTGGTAAAAAGATAAAGCGCGGCATTGAGTTCCGCCACTCAGCACGCAATGCCTCAATTCGACGGAAAGTGGGGAACGAAGTGCCTTAACACTAGGTTCTCAGGTTCCCTCGGCGTACCCTGCTATATGCGGGACAGCGTGAAGATAAAAAAAATGATTTTTTTTAATATATATTTTTAATTCATATAGGTATAGTAGTAGGCATGATGTTCGCGAGTGGGATGTGTTTGTTGGCGTTGTTAGCGTATCTCCTACGTGACTGGTTCTACCTCTCGTTGGCCACGAGCTTACCTTTCATTTTGTTGTTTACGTAAGTATTCATTTATAATATATTGGCTGTTTTTTATGTATTGCAAGGTATGAGAGAACATAGTGATAAGACACTGTGTTTTATTGATTGGCGGAACTTAACGCCGTGCTTTGTCCCGAGCAGAGATTTACCAGGGCGGAGAAAGGAATAATTAAATATTATAATTATGTCGCCTGTCGTGGCGCAGACGCACAAGCGTGTGACTGTAAACGAGATAGGTTGTGGGTTCGATTCCCACTCTAGGAAATGAAAAATTCTAAAATTCTTTTCATTTCCTGGGTTTGGCAACAAGGCAAAGCGTGGCGTTGAGTTCCACCACTTAGCACGCAATGGCTCAATCCGGCGGAAAGTGGGAAGTGTTGAAAGAGAACAGAGTGTCGTACACGTCGGTTCTCAGGTTCCCTCTGCCTACCCTGCTATATGCCTGCTATATATATATATATATATATATATATATATACATATATATATATATGATTATGCTTTATACGACGACGGCGACATATTGACGTAAACGTAATTTAAGCAAAAATAGCAAAAAGTTAAGTACTTTAAATATATATCATCTTAAAAAATGTGATGGACTTCGAAGATGGATTTTGTGGCCTTTGTGCTACCTACCTGACTTCACGCTTTATCCCTACCGGGTTGGCAGAGAGAACGGAGAACCAAACGCTACGGTCCCTGCATACCTCTTTCGCCTCGTCCACAATCATTAACCTCTTCATGCATGCCCTCCGGGGGGTCCTCATGCTTTTTATGTGACTTCCTCCAGTATCATTGATACTTCACTTTCGCTTTACATATCTTTCTCGCCATTCTTTCATCATTCATCCTCGACGTTGCCAAGCCACCTGAGCACGTTCGTCTTTATTCTTACTAACTTTGTTATTAGATCCATGATCTATAAATAATTTTGGTTACAACAACAAACAACAATAACAACAAACGCAATAATAACTTAGACTTTGGTTTTTTTCCCAGATATTACTGGTTGATACCAGAGTCACCGCGCTGGTTGGTAGGACGAGGTCGTATTGCTGATGCCGAGAAAGTGTTCAGAAATCTTGCAAAAAGAAACGGAATTATATTAGAATACGGTTTTCTATTAGATTTACATGTTAGTATATATATATAGGAAAATATATTATTATTTTCTTTAAGCCAGCTTGTTTTGAAAATGAAACTTTTTTGGGATTGCTGTGATTTGAACCCCACAAAAAATAACTAAAATGATATAAAAATATAGTATATATAATATTAAAGTAGTGCTTATAAACATATATTCGTAACAAAATATGAAACAGGAAATCATTTCAAAACTTCATAGTTATATCATGTCCTATGAACTGCATACATTTGTTTGTATTAACATGTTTCTATATATTACAGAAAAAAATAAAAACAGAAGAACCTGAACTAGACACACCAATATTTTCTAACATGAATGGTCATATCCCAAACCAAGACACTGAAGAATACATGGATAGGAGACTAAGCAATATGCTGTCCTTTAAATCAGATTTTAGAAAAAGAAACGAAAATAACATAGAAGGAATGTCAGAAGAAAATGATAGAATATCTAGGAATATAGAAGATATCAATAATCAAGAAGAATTATTAAGTGTGAATCATCAAAAAGTAGAAGTAACGTCACCAATGCAATCTTTTAGAAGGAAATCAATTCAAATAGTTAATAGGATTCTTCTTAAAGAGGAAGAAGATATGCTAGAGAAGAAAAGAATGGATGATCAGAATTCAGAAGGAGATTGTAAGGCGTCTCCACTTGATGTGTTTAGATATCCAAATTTGAGAAGGAAGTTCTTCATACTCACTTTCAATTGGGTGGCCCTTGGTGTAGTCTATAATAGCTTAAGTTACAATTCACCGAATTTAGGAGTGGATGATTATTTAGCATTTTTTATTGGTAAGTGATATTAGTTCTAATTTCTTATAATTTTTTTTATATCCTGGGTTTGGTTACAAGGCAAAACGCGGCGTTGAGTTCCGCCACTCAGCACGCAATGCCTCAATTCGGCGGAAAATGGGGAAAGGAGTGTTTTAACACTAGTTTCTCTCTGCCTAACCTGCTATATGCGGGATACAGCGTAAAGCTGTTGTTGTAAATATTTATTAAAAAATCTTTTTTTAGCAGGGTAGTTAATGGGAATGTCATAATGACCGAGCGGTTTAAGGTCAGACTCGAGGTTCCCTTGCCCGATACAAAACGGGTGCTTGTTGTTCTGGTTCTCTCTAAGGGCGTAGGTTCGAATCCTATGCGCCGCCGAGGTTTCACGGAAGATTCGGAAATTCTCGTAGACCTCGGCCAGTGGTGGTAGAAGAGGAGCACCGATAGGTTTTAGTCGGTATACGGACGGCCTTTAAAGGGTAGTTAAAGGGACCTAATGTAAAGACACTCTGTTCCCCACTTCCCTCTCGATATCCAATCATTGCATGTTGAACGGAACTTGCTGTCACGTGTCTTAAAACTTCGTAATAATTAAATATATTTTTTAATATTTATTATGTATCTCATTAATATTTATTATTATTGGTCAATAACATGTTCTTGATTGAATAAAGATTATAATATTATATAAGATAGGCATTATTTACTTTTAATATGTTTCAAAATTATTTAATTACTATAACTAGTGTCCCCGTTGACGCGTTAACAACGCGTTACCTAGCAATGTATATGTAACTTTATATAAACATATACGTCAAAACATGGCAGTGTGTGTATGATTTATTTTATTAATTTAATATATTTTTATGCATTATTTTAAAAGGACATTATCATTTTGCACACCTTCGCTATAGAAACTATTTCGTGTGCCAAGTTTCATGCTCCTCCGTCCGCGTAATTTTCATAAAAAGGGGTACAAAGTTTGCCTCACGTATTATATATATATAGGTATATAGATGAGTCCATCATAGCGCAATAGGAAAACATCGGAACAGTCCACGCCTTAATATTGTGGCGTTGAACTCCGCTACTTACGGAAAACGTCACATCTTGACAGACAAGATATCTTTCTCTACCCTGCTTATAAAGAAAAGCCTGAAACAGTAAAAAGCCCTTTCCCACCCATCCTTTCCCCAAAAAGTGATGGTTCCGATAGCGGACTACTACATTGTCCTCCCCTTCCATCTGTATCCTCTAGTTAGGCAACGCATCTACAACATCTCTGGTGTTGTAGATGTTCATGGGCGAAGGTAACCACTTACCATTACGTGGTCCTTCTGCTCGTTTGCCATCCGTTACTCATAAAAAAAAATAGTAATAATAATAATAATATTATATTTCAGGGGGCGCAGTGGAACTACCCTCATACTTCATAGCTTTACAATGTATGGAGAGATACGGAAGGCGCTGGGTGCTATGTGTGTTTATGAACATAGGCGGTTTAGCGTGTCTTAGCTGTGTTCTTGTACCAGAAAGTAAGTATTTAAAGAAATTCTTTAGTTATTTTTTTTTAGATTCACGCTGTATCCCATATATAGCAGGGTAAGCAGAGGGAACCTGAGAACCTAGTGTTCCGCTAAATCAAAAGAGCTAAACCTAAAGTTCCGCCACTCGATGCGGTGTTAGGCTCCGCCACTCAACATACAGTAGAGAACTTCGAGAGAGTGGCGGAACTTAACATTTCTTACCCGACCAGAGAAATGATATTTTCATTTAATTTTTGTCTTTAAATATAATTATTCCCCACTTGAAAATCGAACCCACAACACTCGCATTTACAAGCAGTTACTCCCACTGCGCCACGGTGATCTATCTAAAATAAACATATTTGTTTTATTTATTAGATGAAAATAATCTATACATATATATAATACGTGAAGCAAAAACTTAGTACTACTCTTTTTGAAAATTACGCGAATGGAGGAGCATGAAACTTGGCACACTTATAGTTTATATAGCGAAGGAGAGCAGAATGAAAATGTCTTTAAAATAGTGCATAAACATACATTAAATTAGTAAAATGGTTTAATATTCCTGTTTATATAGAGTGACGTATACGTTGCTAAGCAACGCGTTGTTAACGCGTCAACGGGGACACTATTACAAATATAATTGAAATGTCTGTTTGTAACATTAAAATAACCACTTTTTACTGGCAGGTGATGTAATAAAGAATAACTTCGCTACTTTTATTTTAGAAAAATCCTTCTAATATCATAACTTTAACACAATATAACTTTTTTGTTATATTCCAAAACGAAGTCGCAGGCACAGCTAGTATAAAATATAATTCCCCAAGTTGGAACTGAACCTAGAACCCCTCGCGTACACTGAGATGCTGTCCCACTGAACCACGATAGTCTCTCTAAAATAAATATATTTATTTAACTTATTTACTAGTCATGTTTTACAATAATGTTGTAATAATCATAGTTTGAGGCCATTGCCAATTTAATACCACTTGAATATATCTATTATACTAGCTGTGCCCGCGACTTCGTCAGTATTGAATTTAACAGAATATATATATTATGTAACGCCCGTCGTGGCGCAGAGGCATAAGCTTGTATCTCTAAATGCGACAGGTTGTGGGTTCGATTCCCACTCCAGGAAATGTAAAATTTAGTATTTTCATTTCTTGGGTTTGGTAACAAGGCAAAGCGCGGCGTTGAGTTCCGCCACTCAACACGCAATGCGTCAATTCGGCGGATAGTGGGGAACGGAATTGTTGAAAGAGAATGGAGTGTCTTAACGCTAGGTTCTTTGATTTCCTCTGCGTGCACCGCTAAATGCGGGATATAGCGTGAAGTTAAAAAAGAATGTAACAATTATAATATTAGAAGAATTTTTCTAAAATAAAAGTAACTCAAAATCGGTCCAGTCATTTCAAGTTCCACGCTGAATCCTGCACATATCAGGGTAGGCAGAGGAAACCAGATAATGTAGTGTTAAAACACTTAGTTCTCATAAGATTTCCGTTCCCCACTTTCCGCCGAATTGAGGAATTGCGTGCTGAGTGGCGGAACTCAACGCTGTGCTTTGCCTTGTTACCAGAGGGAGAATATGAAAACACTAAATATTAATTGTTGTAAATATTTAATATTATCATTTCCTGGATTACAAATCAAACCCACAACCTGGTGCGTTTACAGTTGCACGCTTGTTTGTGCCTCTGCCAGTATATTGGCAATTACATTAGAAGAATATATATAAAAAAAAGTAACTTAATTTACTCCATATTGCATCAGGTACGTGCCAGTACAAGTCCTATCAAAATAGGTCCAGCCATTTCAGAGATTAGCCGGAACAAACAGACAGACAGACAAAAATTGTACAAAATGTTATTTCGGTATATATACTATAGATATATTAATATGCATGTAGTAAAAATCGGTTATTTTAATATTACAAACAGACATTCCAATTTTATTTATATATATATAGATAAATAGATAACATAGAAATGTCGGACTTCAAGTTCGTTTATAAGTGGGATGGCGCCATCGTGTCGCCTAGAAACTATTAATTTAAAAAAATATTTTAAATATATCCAATCGTGGCACAGAGGTACAAGGGTGTGACTGTAAACGCGATAGGTTGTTGGTTCGATTCCCACTCTAGGAAACGGATTTTTTCATTTCCTTGGCTTGGTAACAAGGCAAAGCTCGGCGTTGAGTTCCGCCACTCAGCACGCAATGCCTCAATTCGGCGGAAAGTGGGGAACGGAATATCCAAACACTAGATTCTCTCTGCCTACCCTGCTATAAGCGGGATACTGCGTGAAGCTGAGCCGAAATTCGATTTTTTTCAGCTTCACGCTTTATCCGGTATAGCAGAGTAGTCAAACAGAACCTAGTGTTAAGACACTGTTCTCCACTTACCACTCCAATGTGAGACATTGCGTGTTAAGTGACAGAAATAAACGTCTTGCTTTGTCTTGCTAGCTTCACGTTTTATCCCTAGCGGGGTAGCCAGAAAGAACGAAACGCCAAGAAAGCTGTTTTTTTTTTTAATTCAAATAAGTAAAAAAAAAAGAAAAGAATATGATATTAACCAAATATTTTTGTTTCAGCCTGGCCATGGATAACGGTATCTTTAGCGATGTTAGGGAGATTATGTGCGGCCGCATCGTTTGCAGTTTTCTACGTCCAAATAGGAGAACTACTACCAACTGTTGTGAGATCACAGGCTATGGGCGCGTCTTCTTTCATATCAGGATTAGGATTGCTGACTGTGCCGTATATAGTTTCTTTGGTAAGTAAATGAATTAGAAAATAACAATAAAATAATCAATGGGTACGGAAATGTTAAAAGAGAAGGGAGTGTCTAAACACTGGGTTCTCAGGTTCCCTCTGCCTAACCAGCTAAGTAAGGGATACAGCGTGAAGCTAATATATATATATATATATATATATATATATATATATATATAATTATAAATGTGAATGTAAGTTTGTGTGTTACGCTTTCAAACCAAAACTACTTGACCGACTATCGCGATTAATTATATCTTTAATACCTTTAAGTATATATACTACTGTACATATACTTAAAGGTATTAAAGATATAATTGTTTGTCAAAAAATGAAAGTATTAAATATTTTTGATAATTAATGTTTAGTGTTTTCATTGCCTAGCTGTGACAAAGCGCTGTGTTGAGTTCCGCCACTCAGCACGCATTGCCTAAACGGCTGAAAGTGGGGAACGGAAATCTTAAGAGAACAGAGTGTCTTAACACTATGGTCTCGGGTTTCCTCTGCCTACCATGCTGTGTGCATACAGCGTGAAACTAAAAACGAATATAAAATATAACAATTTATATTTTTTTATACAGGCCATGTACTGGAGGGCATTACCGCTTATCATCATGGGAGTGCTAAGCGTCGTCGGTGGTGTCACATCACTCCTCTTGCCGGAGACTTTAAACGAGCCGCTACCTCAGACACTCGGCGACGGAGAAATGTTTGGGAGAGATTTTAAAATACTAAGCTGTGTTAGATGAAACTTTGGTTTATATGATAGACCTGAATATGTTGTAAAGTCGAAAACTTTCTAACTTCTAACTTCATAACTTCATGTTATATCCCGCACATAGCAGGGTAAGAGCTTATACGCACTGTCGACTAGTCGACTGTAACTTACTAGGGTTTACTTGTATTTTCTGTCGCTCGGCTCGGTATGGCCATTTTTTTTATAATAATAATTTATTTTAAAAAAATATACATTTTACAAATTAAACCCTAGGTTCTATTTCTACATCATAACAATTACCTTTCTTTTTCTAGAGGTAAGCGTCGGCAGCTGTACTAGTATAAACTGTGTCACAGCTACCAGCATCTTTGCCCCTTCAAATACAAATTAGTGACATATTTAATGACAAACCAATGATACATATAATAAAAGAATTACTAGATTATTCAGAGAAAAACAAAAAAAAAATAATATTTAAAGTAAAATTACCACATGTGGAGAGTGTATGTACGTATATAGGAGAGGACGTGTGTGTGTTATGTGCCATTAGAGAATTGAATTCTCTGTTTCAATGTACGACAAGTTCTGAATCCATTTTTTGATGATACTTTTGCACTTTTTTAATGGCAGTGGATAAATATTGTTCTTGTCAACTTGACAACTTTGGTGTAAAACTGGGTGCGAGCTAATCTATTTCAGTCTCATTGCTGGCTATGTTTTGGTCGCCGGCGACCGAGTTTCCGGTGACTAGTTGACAGTGCGTATAAGCTCTAAGCAGAGGGAGCCAGAGAACCTAGTGTTAAGACACTCCGTTCTCTTTTAACATTTCCGTTCCCCACTTTCCGCCAGAGGCATTGCGTGCTGAATGGCGGAACTCAACGCCACGCTTTCCGGAGTGGGAATGCCCATTTTAGAGTAATATATAAAAAATATATATATTTTAAAATATATTTTAAAAATATATAAAGATAAAAACTTCAAGTACAAATATTTTGTAAAGATATTTTAAATGTGAAACTAACGAAAGAAATACTCAAAAGTATTTCAAACTCAATGTCATATTGTAAATAACTTATTGTTTATGTTTAAATTTTATATTTTGTTGAGTTTGTCTTTACAAATGTATGTTTAAATGTAAATAGTGAATAAAAAATTGAACATAATATATAGACTTTCATTTCCACATATTTTTCCCTTTTCAAACAAAAATACAGAACATAGTGATCATTTTCTCCGTTTTCCTTTACACTTATTTTATAAATTTCGTACAATTGAGGTAATTTCTGTGAAAAAGTGTTACGCTTTATCTCAAATAACATGCTAGAGTGAACGTTTTTTTTTTTGTAACTTCACGCTGTATCCCGCATATAGCGGGGTAGACAGAGGGAACCATAGAATCTAGTGTTAGACACTCCATTCTCTTTCAACATTTCCGTTCCCCACTTTCCGCCAAATTGAGGCATTGCGTGTTGAGTGGCGGAACTCAACGCCGCGCTTTGCCTTGTTACCAAACCCAAGAAATGAAAATACTAAATTTTACATTTCCTGGAGTGGGAATCGAACCCACAACCTGTCGCGTTTTCAGTCGCACGCTTGTGCCTCTGCGCCACGACAGGCGTTTTTTTTTTTTTTTAACATGAGGAAATCCGTTACGGTTACCTGCCCGCGGGGACTCGGACGGTTTATGTGGGACTCCGGACCGGCTGTATAGAGACCGGCCGTATACCCACTAAAACTTCGCGGTGCTCCTCCTCTACCGCTACTGGCCGAAGCCCACAGGAACTGCCCCAATCATCCGTGGAAATCTCGACGATTCTAGAGATAACCTAGTGTCAATATTCTCCGTTCTCTTTTAACATTTCCGTTCCCCATTTTCCGCCGAATTGAGGCATTGCGTGCTGAGTGGCGGAACTCAACGCCGCGCTTTGCCTTGTTACCAGAGCTAGGAAATGAAAATACTAAATATTATTTTAATATTTTCACTGATATTCCTCTAAGAGCTGAATCGAATTCACAACTATCATGTTAACAGTTTCACTGTACTATTAGAGTCTAATGTTCTTGTATTTTGTTTAACGGGTACTCAGTTTCCGTGGTGTAGCGGTTATCACATCTGCCTAACACGCAGAAGGTCCCCGGTTCGATCCCGGGCGGAAACATATTTTTATTTTTCAGACATTTCATGTTTTTTTTTTATGGAAATATCAACTATTCTCATGATATTTGTTATATTATTGAGAATAATTCTGAATCCTTTGGAAAAGGCAAAAATATTTGCATTGAAAGTTTTTTTTGTCAATCAAATTAAAATCTATAAATAAATATATATTACAAATACATTTGTTATTTTATTTTTAAGTGCTTGTTATAATTATGAATTTAGATTTAAATATTTTTAATAAAATTACTAATTTTTGCTTTACAAAATAATCAATTTGAAATAATTTTACGTGATTTTATTTTTCTTTCAATAATTTATTTATTATTTTTAATATATTTTATATTTTTTTATTTAATATTTCATTATAAATTACTATAATTTTAGTAATACTTGAGACCATTATAGTTTGTAGGAACAGCATTTTACGTTAGAATATAAATATAAAGAATTATTTATTATATACAATTTATTTCTGCGTCGAAATGTGGTAAATAAATCGATTCCCACTCCAGGAAATTAAAAAGTTTGGTATTTTCATTTCCTGGGTTTGGTTTAGGCAAATCGCGGCGTTGAGTTCCGCCACTGATTAAACAATGTCTTAAATTCAGATAAAAGTTGAGAAAGAAATGTTGATTCTAATTTTTCTTTGCCTACAAGTACAAAGTGATAAAAAGTAAGAAACTAAATAAATAACTATACTTAAATATTTTAAGCTTATTGGAAATATAAGTATGCACGCCATCTATAAAATTAATTGAGAACTATTTGGCCAAGGAATTCCTTTAAGCTTTAAGCTATTCAATTATAGATGGCACTGCTTAAGTGATCATATTCTATTTAAATTTAAATATTTACTTCAAAAAACAAATTAAATGTTACATTAATAATGTCATTTTTTTATAGGAACTATTTTGTATTAAAAAAATTGCAGTATGTATCATTTTTCGTGAATATAAGCCACATACGTTGCTGGAGGCGCTATCTAGTGTTTTAAGCTATTCATTCATAGATGGCGCCACTACGACGTTAACAATTTTTAATGAAAATAAAATTACATTTGTTAAAATAAATAATTTTAAGACATCATAAAATAAGTTAAAGTAAGTAAATAAATAAATAATGTTATAATTATTATTCAATTATTTTATATATTAAATTACTAATATTATATCAATAATTGTCGAGCTATGAAAGATACATACAGCGCCATCTATTGAACGCGAACAAAAACAGTACTTTCAATTAGTTCCTCTATTAAATTATAGATGGCAGCATAAAATAATATAAAAAAACTTAAATTGAATCTAGTTACTTCAGTCTTCAAATGAACTTATATACGCACTAAACACTATAGTATGTAATATGGACTACCACTGACCACGAGCGAAGACGCGGGTAACAGCTAGTTGTACTATATGTATTGCATAACATTATAAAGGCTTGTTATGTTTTGAATGTGCGGCATTCATTTATTTATCTTCAGTCCTATAACTTGTATGAATTATTTAAGATATGTCCATCGGGGCGCAGTGGGTCAGTGTTTGAATGTAATCACTATAGGTTGTGGATTTGAATCCCTCCCGGGTGTAAATTATGTTTAAGTTATTCTTCTAAAATTCTTAAAAAACATGAGGACCCCCCGGAGGGCATGCATGAAGAGGTTAGTGACTGTGGACGAGGCGAAAGAGGTATGCAGAGCAGCGTTTGGCGCTCCGTTCTCTCTGATTACCCCGTTAGGGATAAAGCGTGAAGTTAAGTAAGTAAGTTCTCTGATCTAGTATGACAATGCACGTTGCTAATTTCCATCACGCAATGTGTTGAACGAAACCAGAAGGTACAGAACGGAGTGTCTCGACACTACTTCTCTCTATCTATTCTATTGTACTTGAAGCTGAAAAAAAAACTATTTATTAAAAGGGCTAAAACACGGACTTTTTTTTTATGTTAACTGACAAAATAAATGTGCTTATATCCTATTTGAATAAAAAATAGTATGGAATTGTATTAAGCCGGTAAAAAATAACCAAATCTTTTATGTAGAGATAAGCTTGCGACAAGACAGACACTCTGTTCTCTTCAAGCGCCTTTTAGAACCAATGTACATTTAGTGACAAAAAGCATCGCGGTAGTGGAGCTGTCAACGCGAATGTTTCTATGTTCGGTTCCCACTCGAGTAATGCATAAAGCGCGGCGTTGAGTTCCGCCATTTGAGTCTGGAATTCCACCTGAAAATTATAAACAGGGTGTCTTGACACTACGTTCTCTGTCTATAGGTACTTATATAAGATATAAATATGAGGCAATAATTTTTAATTGCGTATACAATTTTGTAATAGATAACTCAAATACATAATTTATGTAACATATGTTCATACATTATGCGGTAATAAAAAATATTTTGCTTTTAGAATTAAAAAAAAATTTTGCGGCTTTGTGCACTTTTTGTGATGGACAATAAACGTTACATTTGCGTCAGGAGACGTGACCTGATCGATAATTCGTAAGACGGAGGGCGTAAGCTTTGACAATTGAAGGAAAAAATAGACAATCTATTATTCTTAGAAATAAAATCGAGAAGTGGTTTGGTGATGACTTGCAAAGGATTTGCACATATCCATTAAAAAAAAAAAAATCGATTCCTACTCCAGGAAATGTAAGAGTTTAGTATTTTCATTTCATGGGTTTGGTAACAAGGCAAAACAAATAAGCAGCAAGCAAGGCAAGGCAAATTGAAACATAGTGAGAGGAACGGCGGGACTTAACACCGCGCTTTTTTTAACAAGACTGAAGAAATTAAAATAATTTAAAAATAATCATTCTCGCGTAGACTGAACCCACAACCAATCGCATATACAGTCAGACGCTGTCCCACTGCGCCACGATGGCCTTCCTATAAAAAATAAGTAATTAATAAATACATGACATAAGTATGGATAATAGCTCTTGAGAATTATTACGTTATTTATGTTATCTATATATATAAAACTCTAGCGTTACTGAGTGACTGACAGACAGCGTACAGGCGAAACTACTGTCCATAGAAAGGTGACATTTGGCAAGTAGGCTCTTTGAGGAGCACTAAGAGAGAATTTCTCGAAGTACCTACGGAAATGATGTTTTTCGCTTCATACTCCACGCAAAAGAAGTCGGGGATATTTTTGCCTTGTCCTTCCCATAAAAATATTTAAAATACCATAAAGAAACAATAATTTATAATGCCTGTCGTGACGCAGAGGCACAAGCGTGCGACTGTAAACCCGACAGGTTGTGGGTTCGATTCCAACTACAGGAAATGCAAAATTTTGTTGTTATTTTCATTTTCTGGGTTTCGTAACAAGGCAAAGCGTGTCGTTGAATTCCGCCACTCGGCACGCAATGCCTCAATTCGGCGGAAAGTGGGAGTGTCTTAACACTGGGTTCTCAGGTTCCCTCTGACTACCCCGCTATATGCGGGATACAGCGTGAAGCTAAAAAAAAATGAAAAATATAAATATCTCAAAAAAAAAGCTGTCACTTATAATATTCAAATTATATTATAATATTGGATTCCACAATTATTGTTTTTTATAGCTTTTTTTTTTCACTGACCCTATTAACAAGGCTGCATATATAAATATAATAACAACTTGTACATCATTCTAACCCACTTTTTGCCGCCCGATTTGTTTCAAAATGTGCACACGTGTCCGGATATAATTAAAATACAATTTTTTCATAGTGTGATCCTAATTCTTGTCAGGATAACCAGAAAAACGACGAAATACTTAAAAAACTATATATTTTGACCTGCAAATGTGTATTTCCAATATCTATATATTAATTACGTGAAGCAATAATTTTGGACCACTTTTTACGAAAATTACGCGAACGAAGGAGCATGAAACTTGGCACACTTATAGTTTATATAGCGATGGAGTGCACAATGATAGTATCTTTTTAAAATAATAAATAAGAAAAATATATAAAATTAATTAAATAAATGTTACACACACTACCTTGGTTTGACATCCATGTTTATATAAAGTGACATATACATACGTTGCTAGAACGCGTTATTAACGCGACAACGGGGACACTAGTAATTGTAAATATATATATATATACATTTTTTTTATATTTTTTAATTGAATTACAATAA
>JAKGSA010001362.1:0-23211 GCA_033558755.1 Philaethria dido
AAAAAAAAAAAAAAAAAAAAAAAAAAAGGAAAATGTTAATAAGTACGCGAGTAGTAAATGTACACGAGGCAACTAAGAAATCGTTGGCGGTAGTTTGATACAATAATTGTAACAAATGACAGACGAATGCCACCTCAGTCTACCTGTGACCACGGACTACTGTAAAGTGTTCAAAACTTCGGGTTTCCAAGAATGTATTTTCGAATACTAAGATATACGCGATTAATCCGGTTAAAATAGTTTCATTTAATATGTGTAATAATCTCGAAAATCAAAAAGCTCATTAAATGTAAATAAATTAAATACAATCATTCCCCCAAGCGGGAATTGAACCCAAAACCATCGCGTTTACAATTCCAATGTACTGCCAAAAAGGCCCTCAGTTTAATATTTACTACAATATGAGTATTTTCTACAGCTTCCACACATTTACAGGCTCCTTATACTTGATAACGGCATTCTAGAAATGCATTTTGCTATTCAGTTTCAGGAAACACTTATTGAAACCACAATTGACCATCCTAATGCAATTTTTCATATATTTCATGTAAAATTTGAAAAATATATGGATATATTTAAGACTAGGATTTGATACAAATGTTTTTTTAGCTTCACGCTGTATCCTGCTAATAGCAGGGTAGGCAGAAGGAAGATAAGATTTCAAGAGGCATAAACATGCGATTGTAAACGCGTCAGGTTCTGGGTTTGATTTCCACTCGAGGAAATGAAAATATTAAATATTCATAACAATTAATATTTAGTATTCTCATTTCCTTGCTCTGGAAACAGGACAAGGCGTTGAATTCCGCCACTCAGCACGCATTGCCTGAATTCGGCGGAAAGTGGTGAACGGAAATCGTAAGTGGACGGAGTGTCTTAACACTAGGTTCTCTGGTTCTCTCTGCCTACCCTGCTATATGCGGGATGCAGAGTTAAGCTAAATAAAATGATTTTATTATTTTTTCCTTTTCATCGTCACTCGTTCTCGTCATTCGTACAATTGACAGCATAATTACTGAAGTTTGAAATCCGTCTTCACCGTAAAAAGACAATCAAACTTTAAGTAACATCCATTAAAGAAACGCCAAGTTACTTTGGGAATTTCCAATTTTTCGTCATTTTATTTGATGTAAAAATCGACATTTACTTACTTATTAAAATGTCTTAATCTATTTTTGGAACTCAACGCCGCCCTTTATCTTATCAGAATGAAAATAGAGAAATGAAGAACGTTTAATTTTTTGTTTTTGCTTAGAACCTAGTTTTAAAACACTCCGTTCCCTACTTTCCGCCATTTAAATTGAAAGTATTTAATTTCGTTTCGCCACTTAACACGCGATGTCTCAAAATTAGGAGGAAAGCAGTGATCGGAGTGTCTTGACTTCGGTTCACTCTGACCCTGTTATGCGGGATAAGGTGCGAAGTTGCTGTTTTTTTTAATTTATGCCATCAAATGGGAATCAAACTTACAACCAAGAGCGATTATAATCAGATTCTGTCTCAGTTCCGTTTTTTGGTTGGTTGGTTGGTTTCGATTCGCACTAGAGAAAATGATCATATTTAAATTATGTTTTGTTTAACGCCTGTCATGGCACATAGGCACAAGCGTGCAACTGTAAATGATACAGATTGTGGGTTCGATTTCCACTCCAGGAAATAGAATTTTGCATTTCCTGGGTTTGGTAACAAGGTAAAGCACGGCGTTGAGTTCCGCCACTCAATATATAATGTTTCAATATCAGGCGGAAAGTGGAAAACGAAATACTTTGACACTAGATTATCTTTGCTTTGCGAGAGATGTAATGAATTATATTAACAAAAAAAGAACATCGACTTCATATTAAATGCACTAATAAGTAGCATTGTTACGAATATCTTAAAAACGGATTATCAAATCTTTACTAAATTTAATTGGGACCGCAACATAAGTACTAGCTATCATATAAAAAAATATCATCAAAATCGGTTCACGTAGTAAAAAGTTATGTAGACACTTTACAGTCGAATTGAAACCCTCCGTCTTTTTTGAGGTCAGTTAAAATAACCCAATTTTAAAGTTCTCTCACATACCGAAATCAAACAAATGTAGTACAAAATAATTATATTTTTAGACAAAACTATTTGGACACTCCGCGGACGGAAGTTCTTTAAATAGTATAGGAATGAGTTCAAACGTTTGAGGCGCCATTGTTTTATATATGCTGATATAAATTGTCATGGACACTAGAACATATTTTCTATTCAATTTTGGTATTCATTATTAGTAGACACCTGTCGTGGTGCAGAGGTACGAGCGTGCGACTGTAAATGCGACAGGTTGTGGGTTCGATTTCCACTCCAGGAAATGATTTTTTTCATTTCTTGGGTTTGGTAACAAGGCAAAGCACGGCGTTGGGTTCGGCAGAAAGCGGAAATACATAAAGAAAAAATATTTTCATAAGAAAAAAAAGGCAAAGTTCAAAAAAAAAACTATAAGCGAAACAAGTGAATGTTCATTAAGTCCACGTACATATTTTTCCTTCAGCATATATCAACATTACATTATCTCTACTATCTAAGCTTTTTGTTTGTATAATCACGAGACTTAAGAACGTCTGACGTAAGCGGGAAATACCTATAACTTGCAGAAAACAGCTCTTAAGCAAAAATCTACTGGAGCGCCATAAAATAAAAGTTTAAAGCGCATTTTGAGTACAGAGTATGTAAATTTTACGAGGTCATAAGAAAATGTTGTAAATAAACACTTGTAGTATATATTTTTATATTTACACATCGTTCGTGGAACAGAAATAGTGGAGAATGGAGTGTCATGACACTAGGATTCAGTGGCAAGGAGTGAATATTTTAAAAGGGTAAACCGGTTGATTTAGGGAAGCCGGTATATATAAATAAGCCGGTATATTTAGGTAAGCCGATGTATTTATGTGAGCCGATGTATTTAGGTAAGCCGGTATACTAAGGGAAGCCAGTATACTTAGATAAGCCGGTGTACTAAGGGAAGCCCGTATGCCAAGCCAATAGCCGGTATACTTAGGGAAGTCGGTATGCCCCAGGAAGAGTCGGTATGCTTAGGAAAGTCAGTATACTCAGGGAAGCCAGTATACTTAGGGAAGCCAGCCCATACTTAGAAGTCGGTATACTTAGGGAAGTCGGTATACTTAGGGAAGCCGGTATACTTAGGGAAGCCAGTACATGAAGGTAACCTCGATATATATGGATTTATGGACACTTTCAACATTTGCTGGCGACCTTTTTTTGTAGCATCCATATTTTCGTTAGGCTTGTTTTGTTGTAATCTCACTTCCAAATTTTTTGGGCTTTTTTTGTCAATAAATCTGGCTTGTTAATAAATCTGGAACTAATTCATTGTTTAGACATACACTTTAGTGTAATATATCCGTTGCCAAGACAACTCTACAAGGTGTTCTACAATAAATACCTTAATCGAGAATTAAAACTATGACCTTTTCTCTCAACCTTCTTTTTAGCTTTACGCTGTAGCACGTAGCAGGACAGAAGGAACCAGAGAACGTAGTGTTAAGACAGTCTGTTCTCTTTAAACATTCTTGTTCCCACTTTTCGCCGCACTGAGGTATTGCGTGCAGAGTAAAGGAACTTAACGCCGCGTTTTACCTTGTTACCAAAGCGAGGAAATGAAAATACTAAGTATTATTACTTTCATTTCTTATAGTGGGAACGGAACCCACAACCTGTCACATTTACAGTCGCTTTGCGCCACAATAGGCCTCTTATCTCTAACCTAGCGACAGGTTGTGGGTTCGATTGCCACTCCAGGAAATAAAGTATTTTCATTTTCTGGGTTTGGTAACAAGGCAAAGCGCGGCGTTGAGTTCCGCCACTCAACAAGCAATGCCTCAATTTGGCGGAAAGTGGGGAACGGAAATGTTGAAGAGAATGGAGTGTCTTAACACTAGGTTCTCTGGTTCCCTCTGCCTACCCCGCTATATGCGGGATACAGCATGAAAGTAAAAAAAAATATTATTTTCATTTCCTGCAGAGGGAACGGAACCCACAACCTGTCACATTTACAGTCGCTTAGCGCCACGATAGGCCTTTTCTCTCAACTTATAACATATTTTTTACAATATCTTACACCTAACATGAAAGACAGTAACCACACATTGTTTCAACATAACTTTTTAATCGGTATGGAAATTTCGCTTAATTTCCCATAAACAAAGAGCGCGAACAAAAGAAGGGGTGAACAATACGGCCGGTAGTATTTTCAAGCTTTGTATGGCATTCAACTGGCTTTATTTCGAAATAGTACGACGCATAGTAAATCTTTCTAACGCTAGTCGAATGTTGATATAATGTTTATATATTTGTATATGTAATTAAGATTTTACAACAAAAACAGAAAATTGACTTCAAATAATAAGTAAAATTATTACGAATAACTCAAAAACTCATCAGATCTTAACTAAATTCAAATAGGATCTAATCAGAAGCACAAGCTATCATTTAAAGGAAGAATCTTAATAATCAAAATTTGTTCACCCAATAAAAAGACATACGGTATACACATAAAAAAAAACAGTCGAATTGGTAACCTCCTCCTGTTTTTCAAGTCGGTTAAAAAATATGTTCATGTAATTAAAGCTCGCTTGCGAAAATCGCTTGTTTCGCTTAAAATTAAATTTGTTTGAACTTTGCTGTGTTTTTCTACTTGTGTTAATATTTTACAACACCTGTCGTGGCGCAGAGGCACAAGCGTCCGACTGCAAACGCGACAGGTTCTGGATTCGATTCTTACTCCAGGAAATGAATTAGTATTTTCATGTTTATGTTAACAAGGCAAAGTGCGACATTCAGTTCCGCCACTCAGCACGCTGTGCTTCAATTCGGCGGAAAGTGGGGAACGGAATGTCTTAATACTAGGATCAATCTACCTTGCTGGATAAAGCGTCAAACTATTTAACTATTTTTTTTTTATATTTTAAGTATCATGTAGGTAGGTCTACTTTATAAATACTACCCTCGTTTTTCTAAAAAAATCTTTAGTAATAAAATATTTTATTATAATAAATTTAAAATAATATTGCCATCTATGTATAGTATATAAGAACATTATCTACTCCTATTTCGGTTTTCAGTAAAACGCCTGAAGTGAACATAATTCTTACTGTTTTCAATAGATGGCGTTGTATCGAGAAAAAATTAAAGTTCTCTATATCAGTTATACACGAATATTGTGTATGTTTTTAACCGATTTCAGAAAAGGAGGAGGTTCGTAATAATTTTTTTTATGTGTGTTACCATTTTTTATTGGATGAACCAATTTTGATATTTTTTTAATGTGATAAGCTCTTGATTTTTATGTGATCCCGTTTAAATTTAGTTACGAGTAGTTTTCGAGCTATTCGTAATAACTCGTTTGATTTAAAGTCTATTTTCTCTTCTGTTAAAAAAAACTGTTCTCAAATAAATACACAAAATAGATAAATTTAGAGAAAGTACAGTCGAATTGAAAAGCACTTCCTTTTTATAAAATCGGTTAAAGACATACAATATACTTTTTTTTAACTTCACGCTGTATCGCTCATATAGCCTAAACTTAAACCTGGTTTTAAAACACTCCGTTCTCTTACAACAATTCCTTTCCCCACTTTCCACCGAATTGAGGTATTGCGTGCTGAGTGGCGGAACTCAACGCCGCACTATGCCTTATTACCAAAGCCAGGAAAATGAAAATACTAACATTTCCTGGAGTGGGAATCGAACCCACAACCTGTCGCGTTTACAGTCGCACGCTTGTGCCTCTGCGCCTCGACAGACGTTCATACAATATTTCTTTCTATAAAGTTACCAATAGATGGCATTACAATACACAAAAGCAATAAAATTATTATGTTTCATATTTATGACAGTTACAAAGTTTTCGATATTAAAAAAGTGTTTTGATCACTTTTTTATCAGTTTTTCGAATATAAAAGAAATGTTTATTTTTTATTAACGCCTGTCGTGGCGCAGAAGCACAACAAGCGACTGAAAACGCGACAGGTTGTGGGTTCGATTCCCACTCCAGGAAATGTAAAATTTAGTATTTTCGTTTCTTGGGTTTGGTAACAAGGCAAAGTGCAGCGTTGAGTTCCGCCACTCAACACGCATTGCCTCAATTTGGCGGAAAGTGGGGAACGGAAATGTTGAAAGAGAATGGAGTGTCTTAACACTAGGCTTCCTCTGCCTACTCCGCTATATGCGGGATACAGCGTGAAGTTAAAAAATATTACAGTTCATGTTCTTTGTTTCTCCATATAGCGTTCGATTCATTTTTTTTTTGGAACGAATATCGTGCGTTGGAAAAGGGCTAGACGGAAAAAATTAAGACTAAGACTTGTAACGACACTTTTTGCTATAATTATAAGCCGTGCGGCATGTGCGTGTTTCTCTGTCTATCTCTCTCTCTCTCTCTCTCATAGAAAGCAAGCCAGTTATTTCCGTTACGTCTTTTTATTGCGCATTGAACTGTTCAATGTTAATAAGTGTTATAATAAAAATTATTATTATAACCAAAAAGGAATAAAAATTTATTATAATTCCTTCACTAATTAATGGAAAGGAACTTTGTCCCATCCGGGTGTCCCTTGACACCTCTCTTAATTTTTTTTTAGCTTCATTCTCTATCCCGTATATAGCAGTGTAGACAAAGGGAACCTGAGAACCTAGTGTCAAAACAATCCGTCCTCTACTATTCGCCTGAAATTCAGACAACCATGTTAAGTGGCTAAACCTAACACCCCTATATATCTTACCAGAGCGGGGAAATACAAATAATATAACTATGATTATTTCACTAAGTTAGAATCGAACCCACCGTCGTCGTGTTTACATTTTCACTGCGCCATGATAGCCTCAAAAAATATCTTTATATATATTTTTTTATGTATACCGTTGAGTTTTTTTCCCCTGTAAATTTATATTTTAGGTTAAACACTAAATTCTCAGCTACGTGTGAGATACAGCGTGAAACTAAAAAAAGAACAATAATATTAATAAAATTGAATATATATACATTTTGTTACAGAACAGAAGTCCAAAAAATTTCCAGTTCTAGTCTTCATTCATGGGGATTCCTTCGAATGGAGCTCAGGAAACCCTTACGATGGACGAATATTGGCGTCCTACGGAAATGTTATGGTCATCACTGTTAACTTCAGGTTGGGTATTTTAGGTAAGTTGAAGGAAAAAACGGAAAGAAAAGAGAAATTGATTTAACTATAAAAGTATAGAAACGTAACAGAAATTGCAAAATATATATATCTATATATAAATACGTGAAGCAAAAAGCTTGGATCACTATTTACGAAAATGACGCGGACTGAGGAGCATGAAATTTGGCACACTTATAGTTTCTATAGCAAAGGAGTGCACAATGATAATATCTTTTTGAAATAATGCATAAAACATATATTAAATTGATAAAATAATTGTTACACATACTACCATAGTTTGACATCCATTTTTATATAAAATAGCACATACTTGTTGCTATGCAACGCGTTGTTAACGCGTTAACGGGGATATTAGTATGTGTATATATTTTATAATTTTTTAATTGTGATGCATTTTCGTTACATTCATTCTTCATATATAAGCTATCGTGTGTTAGCATTTAAAATTACAATAAGCTCATTAAATAAAACTAGATCTTGTTACATTTGCTCAACTAAAATATTGCTTCTGGGTGATTAAGAACATAAATCTTTTAAGTTAATATTTTAGTTGCTTTATAACAGTACTAGTTATACTATGGTCAAATTACAAAAACTCTTTATAAACTGTACCTTATATGTTATTCATAATAACTATATTACTGAAAAGTTTCATCGAAATCCGCTCAGTCGTTTTTGTGTACAAATAAACATTAATCATATTATTTTTATACGTCTTCTATAAATAAAATAAAAAAAGTCCCCCATACACATAAAAAAAACAATTTTATACCAAAAATGCCTTGCATCATTTTGGAATAGAGGTGATATTCTTTAAAGTGCTGGACCGATTTATATCAATAATTGCTAAGAATCATCACAAGGAATCTTTTTTTTTTAACTTCACGGTGTATCCCGCATACAGCAGGGTAGGCAGAGGGAATCTGAGAACCTAGTGTTAAGACACTCCGTTCTATTTCAACAAATCCGTTCTTCACTTTCCGCCAGATTGAGGCATTGCGTGCTGAGGGGCAGAACTCAACTCCGCGCTTTGCCTTGTTACCAAACCCAGGAAATGAAAAATTCTATTTCCTGGAGTGGGAATCGCACCCACAACGTGTCGCGTTTACAGTCGCACGCTTGTGCCTCTGCGCCGCGACAAGGACTTCTGACTTTCGAATAATAAAAACCATATCGAAATCGATCTATTCGTTTAAGAGCTACGTTGCTACAGACTGACGTACAAACTTATAACACACCCACTGATCTTCTTAACATTTTCATATTACCTAAAATCCATTCATTTTCAGGTTTTATGAAACCCAGTATAACCGAACACGTCTATGGCAACAACGGTCTCTTAGACCAACTAGCTGCCTTACAGTGGATAAAGGACAACATTGAAGATTTGAACGGCGACCCCACGTCTGTCACATTAATGGGTCATGGTACTGGAGCCGCTTGTGTTAACTATTTGATGTTATCACCTATTTCGAATGGTAAGATATTATAAAAAAGAAATAAAGTCATTAAAAATAAATCTCGCCTGTCGTGGCGCAGAGGCACAAGCGTGCGACTGTAAGCGCGACAGGCTGTGGGTTCCATTCGCACTCCAGGAAATGTAAAATTTAGCATGTTCATTTCTTGGGTTTGGTAATAAGGCAAAGCGCGGCGTTGAGAGTTCCGCCACTCAACACGCAATGCCTCAATTCAGCGGAAAAGTGGGGGGGCAGGTGTTGAAAGAGAATGGAGTGTCTTAACACTAGGTTCTCTGGTTCCCTATCACACCACCCTGCTGTATGTGGGATACAGCGTGAAGTTAAAAAAAAAAAATATATATATATATATATATATATATATATATATACTCATATATATATATATATATATATATATATATATATATACTATATATATCTCTTTACTATATATATATATATATATATATATATATATATGAATAGATATCATAAAAGAAATAAAAAATAAAAACAGTTAGTAGTAGAACAAGATCAAAGCTTATTTATTTTCTTATAAATAAAATATATGAAACAACGTAGCGTAAATATATACAAATTATTGAATTAGTTTCTTCAGTATACATACATAACTTCACGCTGTATCCGCATATAGCAGAGTGTAGGCAATGGGAACCTAGTGGTGAACACTCCGTTCTCACTTTTCGCCGAATTGAAGCATTACGTGCTGGTGACTAAACTCAACGCCGCGCTTTGCCTTGTTATCAAACCTAGGAATGAAAGCTTCCATTTTCTGGAATTGGGAATCGAACCCACAACCTGTCGCGTTTACAGTCGCACGCTTGTACCTCTGCGCCACGACAGGCGTTCTCCGCTCTATGTATTTTGCCTAAATTTGAGATACTGAGATATTTAAGCGGAACTCAACGCTGCACTTCGTCTTAGAGTAAAGAAACGAACATAAACTAAACACGATAATTCCCTAATGAAAATCGAACCCACAACCAACCGTATGTAAACGCCACAGTGCCACGATTGTATCAAATTGTGAAAATTACTTGCCTACGCCAATTTCTTTTTTTATCTCATAGAAAGAAATATATAGAAATATAAGCATATTTTTTTTTATATATTTAACTAAGCTCTCAGTAACACTAATAAAATATTGAATTACTATAATAGTTCTGATATTCTTAGACTTATTTTTATAGCAAAAACGTTTAAGAGCTTAAAATTCTAAGAAGGTAGACTTTTATAAGTTCTTTTCAAAGATTTTTTATTAGATTATGAATAAGGATTATTAGATGCTATTGTAGCTCAGTGGGGGCGAGTGTCTGATTGTAAACGCGTGACAGGTTGTGGGTTCGATTTCCATTCCACGACATGAAACCCAGAAAATGAAAAATTCCATTTTCTGGAATGGGAATCGAACCCATAACCTGTCGCGTGTACAGTCGCACGCTTGTTCCTATGCGCTACGACACGCGTTTCCTCTCCATTACACTCTAAAGTATATGTACAAGTTCCACTTATTGACCGGTTCAGTAGTGTTCGCGTGAAAGCGTAACAAGCAAACTTACATTGCGTAGCCACTGCTATAATGCGATGCTGCAAGTATGGCGGAACTCAACGCCGCGCGCTTTTGCCTTGTTACCAAACCTAGGTAATGAAAAATTCCATTTCCTGGAGTAGGAATCGAACCCACAACCTGTTGCGTTTACAATCGTATGCTTGCGCGTACGTTACTACTTATGTACAATGTAAATTAAAAAGTCGTCACATCTGCACTTGAACAAAATATATTTATGTTATTCGATATTATGTTATTAGAAAGTTGTTTTAAAGCCTAGCTCAATGTAAGTAGCGTTAGAAAGAACAAGGAAACCGTCCCATTTATCATCTCAGGGTTTTGTTAGGTGTTACTTGAGTTTCCTTTGGTAAATCAGAAAAGCTTCCTTTTTTGAATACTCTCAAACTTATCGAATTTCGATACAAAATTATATATTTATTTATTTTCTATATAATATAAAAATTGCATTTACAGGTCTTAACGCCGCGCTTTATCTCATCAGAGTAATAATAATTTTCACAAATAGGAAAGAAAAATTAAAACCAGAACTATCGTATTCACAGTTAAGTCTTGTCAATTACGGCATAATGACGTACTAAAATATATTTATATGTGAAACGCAATAATTGCGTATTCGATTCCTGTTTGAGAGAAGAAATTATATTTATATTACCTTAACAAGCGCGGCGTTGAGTTCCGCCACTCAGCACGCAATGCCTCGAATTCACGGCGGAAAGTGGGACAGGTGTCTTAACACTAAGGTTCCTATATAGGTCCTCATATAGATGCGGGATATATTACCTTAATTTCTCCTCTCTGGTAAGATACAATGAAGAATAAATGAATTATTTATTTCTCATTTAGTTTTTTATAAAGGTAATTTTTTATATTCATGAACTGTCATCAGTTTTTGACATAATTATACAAATGATCAAATTAATCCAACATTTCAAAGTCGGTCAAAATTACAGTCAAAACTTATAAAACATGTAAAAACATTTCCTTGAATAAAAATCGAACCCATCATCACCCTCTTAGTAAAATATCCTCAATTATCCTACTTTGAGGACCACTGCCACGTTTTTGAAGGGTAATATATATTTTTTATAAAGAACAGGCAATGAGAAAGTAAACAGCGTTTTGACTAATGATGCTTCATTCACAAGAAATTTTGTACCTTGACCCATTAGTTGAGGTATAATTAATGTGGAAAACACTGTCCTCGTTGTTATAGTTCATTTACCGCCATTGTTTGTAAAATACTTTTTAGAAAAATACCAGATTGATATTATATGTTTTTTGGGGTTTTTATTATATATGTAGTATTTTCTTCTATTTGAGAAGTCCATCGTAGAGCAGTGTGATTGTAAGCGTGGTGGGTTCGATTCCCACTCGGAGGAATAACAACATTTAAATTATTTTATTAATTTGGTATTAAGGCAAAGCGCGGTGTTGAGTTCCGCTATTCAGCGCGCAATGCCTCCATTCGGCGGAAAGTGGGTAACGGAATTGTTGGCAAGAGAACGGAGTGTCTTAACACTGAGTTCTCAGATTCCCACTGCCTACCCTGCTATATGCGGGATACAGCGTGAAGATAAAAAAAAATAAAATGAAACGAAAAATGTTTTAATTTCTCCATTCACCACTTAACACGCGCTATGGCGAATTTTTGACGAAAAATGAAGTGTCTTGACACTAGGTTCTCCCTGATTAGTGCTTATGCGGCATATAACGTGAAACTGCTTTTTCTTCCATTTCAATTGCGGGATGCGAGTTCTTACGAGTAGCGGAACTCAACGCCGCTCTTTGTCTCCGCAGACCGGCTTAGAAAATATATAATTTCCTCAAATAGGGATCAAATTAGCGACCACCGGGTATGCTGTCAGATATATCCCAACTGCATTTAGTCATGCTAAATGTATTGTTTTATTGACCTATTCATACACAAATAGAAAGCGTAAATAGGCGTTAAGCAATATTGTAAGTATTGTCAGTTTTGTCAGTATATATATATACATATAAATATTATCAGTCATATACAAACATATTAATTTCAGGTCTATTCCACCGAGCGATCTAATGTCCGGCTCAGCGCTCTCCGACGCCGCATTAACTAAGGACCCCACACAGTACGTTGCAGAGTGGCGCAGAGCCCTGGGATGTAATTTGAATTCACAGAGATATGATGACATGTTTGCAGAATAAACCGTAAGTTTATGTAGTTCTCGCAAAAATAGAAGAACGTAGTGTTGGGACACTATGTTTTCCGCATATTTCGTCCAGTTTTAGGTATTGTGTGTTAAATTTTTTCATAGCTATTTGTCATTTGCTATATATAAATAAAGTAGTTAAATTTCAATTTAGGAAAATAATTGAAAAAGAATAAGTAAGGAAACACCTGTCGTGGCGCAGAGGAGACAGATTCTAATTATTTCCGTCATAACTTGCATGTGACTCAAATTCAGAGGCAGAAAACGGAGAAAGGAGTGTCTTAATACTTCTTTCTGTCTATTCTCTATACAGTATAAAACCTGAGAATTAAAAATATATATATATATATATATATATATATATATATATATATATATATATATATATATGTATTAGCTATTATTATACCCTCAGTAAAAATCTATTTTGCTGTGAATACCATATTTTCAACTTTTGAATAAGTGAGTAAAGTTCATTGTATATAAATTTCTGCTTCGAACTGTAAACTATATTATAATACATTAAGCTTTCGGATAATTTCATCCTCTTGTTAATACCGAGTTGAATATCGAAGCCTTATTAATAAATATATACATATATATACGTTACCGCACTTACAAACTCAATTACTAAGCACTTGCTGAACACTTTAATATTATATATCTGGTGTCAAAACACTCCGTCCGCCATATTTGTTATTTTAATTTTTTCTCTATGGTATGACAAAGCACGGCGTTGAGTTTCAGAAACTAAAAATTTTAGAACAGAGTGTCTAGGCACTAAGTTTTCTCACTAAGCAAATATATATATAAATATATACTCCAATACAAAAAAAAACGTAAAATAATTTATTATTTATAATTTTTCAGCCTTTCAGAAATAAAGAAAGTACAGATATTATCACGAGAATTCGAAACACCTCTCGGTCCAGTGGTAGCAGGTTCCTTTATACCGAACGAGCCAGCAAAGACTATGGAGTCATACCCTAATTTACTAAGCAAGTAAGATTTTTATAACTAATATTCTTTAGTATCTTTGGGATTTGAAACGGGATGTAACGAAAATACGTCACGATAAAGATTCACATAATTCATATATTAAGAGATTAAGTCAGCGAGCGACTAAGGTAGAAAATATATAACACAGTATTTCATGTTTATGGATTTTTTTTTCCTTTTTTTTTAACTTCACGTTGTATCCCACATATAGCGGGGTAGGCAGAGGGAACCAGAGAACCTAGTGTTAAGACACTCCATTCTCTTTCAACAATTCCGTTCCCCACTTTCTGCCGAATTGAGGCATTGCGTGCTGAGTGGCGGAACTCAAAGCCGCGCTTTGCCTTGTTACCTAACCCAGGAAATGAAAAATTCCATTTTCTGGAGTGGGAATCGAACGCACAACCTGACGCGTTTACAGTCGCACGCTTGTGCCTCTGAGCTACGCCAGGCGTGATATTAGGTTTTCTCTAAATAACATGATGGAATTCTTTAATTTTTTTTTAGAATTTCATATTTTTCCTGTGTTTTTTCCAGATATCAGTTATTAAGTGGTGTGACAGAATTAGAAAGCTACCATGATTTCGGCGTCATAGAGCTAGACCATGGCATCTTAGAGAATCAACGAGATGAATTTATAAGTAAATTCGCCAAAGTTGTCTTTGAGGGTGCTGAAAAAGTTGCCCTGAAAGAGATTTTGAAACAGTAAGTGATGTTTTTAGCTTCACGCTTTATCTTACATAACAGGGTGTTTGGTGGTAGGAGGTTCGTCCTCCGTCTGGCTCACGACCACTATCATGTCAAAGACGAACCGCCAAATATCTTATGATGTGTTCCGGTTCGATGGCATGTAAGCCAGGTTTTCCCCTATCCCACCCATCCTTTCCCCAAAATGTAGTGGTTCCGATAGCGGACTTCTACATTGTCCTCCCCTTCCATCTGTATCCTCTAGGCTGGCAACGCATCTACAACGCCTCTGGTGCTGTAGATGTTCATGGGCGAAGGTAACCACTTACCATCAGGTGGTCCTTCTGCTCGTTTGCCATCAGTTATCCATAAAAAAAAAAAAAAAAAGGGTTGATAGAGGGAAGTAGTGTCAAGATACTCCGTTCTCCTCTTTTGGTCCAAATTCGAGGCATTGCATATTAATTGGCGGAACTTAATACGCAATGTCGGAAATCAATCGGGAGAAGGAATATAATTTAATGATATATTTTATTTATATCTGGCATTTTAGTATATATAAACATACCCCTATCTAACCTCTAATATTCTAACTATTTTTTATTTTCAAAAGAGAACTTAGTGACAAGACACTCTGTTCTCGTTTTTCCACCCGAAATAAGTCCTTGTTCATGATGACACTTTGTCTCTGCTTATGCTTTGTGCGTGAAATGAAAAAAAAAAATAAAAAATAAAGCTAAAAAAACTAGAATTTAGCTAATCTTTTTATATTATTAAATAACTAGTTACTTTTTTACAAATACTAATTTAGAAAATATTTTATAAGCTAAAAACTCGAATACCTCAAAAAAATTTATTTTATATATATTTTTGAGAAATAATTTCTTAGTCTATTTTCTGTTTAGGATTTTAATTATCTTGTTATTTTTTTTTATGTTAAGATTAGTTTTACTATTTTTTGTTCTTAAATTTTTTATTATGGTATTATAGAAATAAATTATTTTCTTTATTTCTTTTAAACGATAAAAGAAAAACATTATTTTTTACTAGCTTCACGCTTTGTTCCACACATAGTAAAGTAGGCAGAAGGAACCTAAGAACCTAGTGTTAAGACACTCCGTTTTTATAACATTTCCGTTCCCCACTTTCCACCACAATGAGGCATTGCGTGCTAAGTAGCGAAACTCAACGCTGCACTTTACCTTGTTACCAGAGCGAGGAAATGAAAATACTAAATATTAATTATTACCCAGTATTAAACCCACTAAAACGTCACTTCATTCCAATTCCAATACGAAAATATTGACATTACCAATAATTTCCAGATATTCACCATCAAAATTAGATCCTCAACGTTGGAACGTGGAAACCAACCGTGAAGTGATATTGAATCTGTTTAGCGACGCTCGGACTTTATCTCCAATGATAAGCTTCGCCAATTACCAATCTAAAGCGAATAATCAATCTTACTTCTATGTATTTGGTCATAATTCTGTTAGCACTGAATATGCTGCGGTGAGTAAAATGGTGTATATATTGAATTTAACAATATTCAAGATATTTGAGACCAATGTGGCGCAGTGGGACAACGTTAAATCGAATGGATACCAGTTCGATTCACATGGAGGGCTGATTGTATTGAAATTATTATCTTTGCCTTGATCTTGTAAAGCGCGGCGTTTAGTTCCACCACTCAACACGCAATGCCTCAATTTGGTGGAAAGTGGGGAACGGAAATGTTGAAAGAGAATGGAGCGTCTTAACACTAGGTTCTCTGGTTCCCTCTGCCTACCCTGCTATATGCGGGATACAGCGTGAAGTTAAAAAAAAAAAGAAGAAGAAAACAGAGTATCTTTACACTTGGTTCATTCTGTCTACTCTGCTATGTGGGATATCTGAAAAATATTGGAACGATTTTATACAGTGGGACACAACGAGACAGTGTTTAATTGTACACGCAATAGTTGTGGCTTCGACCCTTGTCGACTAACTTGTTGTCTGGTTATATGAATATTTCTGTGCTGCATTCAATACATGAACATCCAAAAAAAGAAGTAGAGATTGAACTAATTTAACAACTGATTCTATACGACTTTTCGAAATTTTGTGAAATCAAGACATTGTGTGTAGCTTGATCAATTCGGCGGAGAGTGGGGAACGGAGTGTCTTAACACTAGGTTCCCTCTGCCAACCCTGCTATATGCGGGATATAGCGTGAAGCGATGTATGTATGTGTAGATTGATGGAACATAACGCCGCAGTTTCTCTCATCATAACAGGAACATGAAAATAATTTCTATTCCTTAAGTATGTATCGAACCCACAACCAACCACGTTCTCACTCAAACACTACATAAAATATTCACCAAAGAAACCCAATTTATTTAAATTTAAAAGCAAAAATACACTAAAATAATTTGAAATATAACATAAATAGAAGTCATAGCCCGCATTCAGTTACAATTGACTCGCTACATTGTACTACAAAGGACTGTCCGCGTTTGAGATACAAAGATTAAAATATATCTCGACGTTTTCAGATAGGATTGTTTTTACCGACTTTCAAAAAAGAGGTTATCAATTTGACTGTATTTTTATGTGTGACCGCGTAATTTTTTATTGGGTGAACCAATTTTGATGATTATCTTTTCATATGATAGTTAGTGCTTAGTCAATACAAACTTAAAATCTCTTTCACTCTGATAAAGTCAAATGATAATAATTTAGCTTCTGTTTTATTTTTTTTCAACTTTACGCTGTATCGCGCATGTAGCGGGGTGGCAGAGGGAACCTAATGTTAAGACACTTCGTTGTCTTTCAACAATTCCGTTTCCCACTTTCCGCTGAATTGAGGCATTGCGTGTTGAGTGGCGGAACTCAACGCCGCGCTTTGCTTTGTTACCAAACCCAAGAAATGATAATACTAAATTTTATATTTCCTGGAGTGGGAATCCACCCCACAACGTGCCGCGTTTACAGTCGCACGCTTGTACCTCTGCGCACACGACAGGCGTTGAGAATTTAGATTTAAATAAAAAAGAAAATCGAGTTCAAATAAAATGCACTAAAAAGTAAAATTATTATGAGTAACTCAAAAACTTCTCGTCTGATTTTAACTAAATTTAAATGGTGGTCTCATAATAAAAAAATAATAATCAAAATATATTCACCCAGTAAAAAGATACAGTCAAATTGAGAACCTTCATTTTGTAAAGACGGCTTATAATATTACTTCAAAAAAACAGAAATAGCTTACATTATTTTATACTGTTAAACAAAAGCGACCATATCAGTAGCACTAGCTATAATATAAAAAAATATTAATCAAAATCGATTCACTCAGTAAAAAGTTACGCAGCGACACACATAAAAAGTACAGTCAAATTGTTAATCTCCTTTTTGAAATCGATTAAAAATAACCTTATATAAAAACGTCCAAATACTTTTTAATCTTTGAATTAAAAAAAAACAGTCACAGTGAGAACTTTCTTTTTGTAAAGTTGGTTAATAATATAACTTCAGAAAAACTGATACAAATACCTTACATTACTCATTACAGTTAAACAAAAGCGTGCACGGTGAGGAAATGCCCTATGTACTTGGTATTCCATTAGGAGGAGCCAATTCTCACTTTCATTCTGAATACACGCAACAGGAAAAGCTACTTAGTGAAGTCATTATGCGACTTTGGACGAATTTCGTGAAAAATGGGTATGTTACAATATGTGTATGTAATAATAATATATTGTTTTTTGTTTTTTTTTTTTAGCTTCACGCTGTATCCCGCACATAGCAGGGTAGGCAGAGGGAACCTGAGAACCTAGTGTTAAAACACTCTGTTCCCCACTTTCCGCCGAATTGAGGCATTGCGTTGGCGGAACACAACGCCGCGCTTTGCCTTGTTTCCAAATCCAGGAAATGAAAATACTAAACTTTTACATTTCCTGGAGTGGGAATCGAACCCACAACTTGTCGCGTTTACAGTCGCACGCTTGTGTCTCTGCGCCACGACAGGCGTTAAAAATATTACAATGGTTTTTACTTAATTTTGCAATAAGAGGTCATCGTTTCGCAATGGGACAATATAACTGTAAGCGCGAGTGCTTGTGGGTTAGAGATTTATCGGGAAATAGTTATTTAAACTATTTTCATTTTCTCGCTTTCACCGTTCAATACGGCTCAAAATTTAGACGGAAGGTAGATATCGGAATATCTTGACACTATGTTCTCTCTGTCTACCCTGCTATCCACTAAAAAGCGTGAAGTTATCTTTCCCTATCAAGTAATATAAATTTTTATTAGTTCGAAATTCTTAACATGTTTTCTTTACATTGCAGTACTCCAAACACTCAAAGTGTGAACGAATATTTGACATTTGATAAGAAGCAATGGGGCCAATACAATGTTGAATGGCCTGAATATAATATCGATCACCAACCTTATTTAAAAATAGGTAAGTCTGAATAAAGAGCGGATAGATAGATATAAGATAGCCTGTAAAGGACGGAGAGTTTTAGCACTAGATAATCTCTGCCTATGAAAAATAATTTAGCTATATATAAACTTAGCTATGACGATTGTGATGGAACTCAACACCGTTGTCTAAGCTAGAGGTGAGAAAGGAGAAAAAAAGGAACACAATATCTCTGTAGAGCTATGTAAATACAACAACTTTTCTTTATGCAAAGTATATTAAATTTAAATTTGAGGCAGTTAATTGTAGCGGAGTGGGATAGTATCTGACTATAAACATGATTGCTTAATGATTTGATTTGATCACCAATCGGAGGAATGATTATGTTATATTTAAATTACTTCATTTCTCCACTTTGGTAAAACAAAGCGCGGCGTTAAGTTCCAAATTCAACACGCATATACTGAGGACGAAGTGCCTTGAGACTAGGTTCTCTTTGAATGTTATAAATTAATAACACGAGTTTCGACGGCAAGTAGAGAAAGGTGATAACGGTTTCCTCGCTCTAGTACCAAGGCAAAGAGCAGCGTTGTGTTGCGCCACTCAGCACGCAATACCACGATTCGGCAAAAGTGGGAAACGGAAATAGAACGGAGTGTGAACACTATGTTCGCTCGGACGATATTAATAATTAAATTTTTATTCCAGATCTACCACCATCAATAAATAGTCTATACAGATCAAATTACACCAATTTTTGGATTACCACATTGCCTAACAAAATGAAAGGATTCGTTATTGATCCTCTATACGAATTCACACCCACATTAGCGCCTTCGACTCCGAAACCCAAATCAAGTAATAGGATGCCAGGTAAGTGAAGTTATGATGACTTTTGATTGTTTCTGGGCTATGCGTGATTAAGTTGGTAAGTCAAGTTGATGTGTTTCAGAGCAAGTGTTGTTTGCAAGTGATTTTCTTGATTTATTTAATTTAATTTATAAATAATATCGCTATATCGCGATCTAGTATTAATATTTGAAATTATATATATGCAATTCGACTTACCGATCCATTTCCGCCTGGTACAAATTTTAGATTTTAAACTTAGCAAAAAAGTTTAACAAGATAAAAAACCTGATGATAATACAATGTTTAATTTCTAGTGATTAAGTACTAAATTTCATCTTTGCATATCTAGAGTTTAGAATATCTCTGACTACCCTACTAGGGTTAAAACATGAAGCTACGTTAAATTATATTAAGAAAAGCGTTATGGTTAAAAATTGAAATATTTTATACATTCATACACAAGATAGAAAAGAAAATATTTAATTTTACATAATTTTCAGATCCAGTCCGCAAAATATATGCGCCACCAGTATACACTCCGATTCAATATGGCTCCTCATATGGAAAACTACGATCATATTCACAACCTGAGCCCAGATCAGATAGAGAATCAATATATCGAGAAATTCAATCAATAAAAACTCCAGTGAGACATAATCCTAGCTTAATAGAAAAACCATATATAATACACTCAGATGTACGAACAACAACCGCTAAACCAAATAATAATATACCCGTTAAAACTTCGAGTACTACTGTTACACTTATAGTCACTCTTAGCTTACTATTTCTAGCCATAAATATTAGTATTTGTGGTATAGTATATTATAAGAAGCGAAAATCAAGAAGTGAAAGGGAATTCACGACTAACAACTCTCGGGCTGAAATTGGTGAAGTTGATGTCATCGGTCAGAAAAGTTCAAAAGATGACAAAAGTGCCTTACAATCATTCAAGAATGGTTGTAGCGTGATTAAATCTATGAGTCTAAATAAAATGAAAAATAATAGTAAGAAAATAAAGAAAAAAGAATGCAAGACACCCAAGTCTGATGATTCAGGTGGATTTAGAGAACGTTTCCAATTAAGACGGCATTTATCAACTAGTACTCTAGATGCACATACTAAAGTTAGAGATTGGATAGCAAATGAAGTGATGCACCGCTGCTCTCCAAGCATTTTAAGAAAATCTAATACGGATTTAAATGAGAAATATATTATTCCCAAACCTTTTACACGTTCTGAAGAGTTATTGGCGGACAAAAAAACAAAAGCAACAATAAAAGTTGATGAATCACTATACCCACAAAATCTTTTAGCTAAAACTTCAAAAAATAAAACATCAGAAAAGACGACGTCAACATCAGCATTGGACTCTCATTCGTCTTTAGTGAGTAACAGACAATCGATTGATCGACGCACTAATAAGTCCAATGAATCTATGAAAAGTAAATCAGACAGCCTGAAATCTAAAAAAGTATCTGTAGCTATTGACGCTACTCCTGCCGCAAGAACAAATTCTATATTAAAACAAGAACCTATAGAATTTTCGAAATCTTTCGAATATAATGAACAGAAACATTCCAATAATGATAATAAATTACAAAGATCAAGAACTGATGGTGCTATAAAAGCTGAAAATTCCTTACAGAAATCAGAAGCAAATAAAACGTATACTAATGAAATTACTCTAGCGTTAGGCCATAATAATGGTATTAAAATATCTCATAAACATTCTACATCTGATCCGGTAACTGATGTAAATTATGAATTATTAAAGGAAAAGCTTCGCGAAGCTGAAATAAATATACTCCCTCCGGTCACCTTTCGTAATGAAATAAACGTGACATCCCGAGATAGTGACGCTAGTCAGCCCTTAACCGCTGAAGAAGCATTGCTTACAATAAAAAGACGAAACTTCCCAAAAGTTTTACCTGATTTACCCAAGTCGCAGAAGAGATTATCGTTACAGCCTAATTTTCAAAGTTTTCGTGGCTTCATTGGTGTTGACAGTCAAATAGATAAAACGAGGGTACCACCACAGCCACCACCGCGTACAACAACTTTGGAACGACGACTAGCTTACAAAAATACTAAACCTCTATCATCTTTTGACGTTTCCAATATAAAAAAAATCAATGAAAGAGAACCTACGAATAGAAACTATGAGAATATTGACACTTTATCACCTAGCATAGATATGAACAGAATTTGTAATAAATCTTACGAATCTGTGATAGTCCCACACAATAGAGAATATCCGAAAGTTATAATAGCATCTAGTGATACACCATGTATACCTGAACCAACTATTATAATAAAACCTTCTCCAAGTCAAGTTGAAATACCAACAAATATTGCTAGAGTGAGATTGCCTGATGATTTCCATTCTCACACAACCGGATCAATAACTTCCTTTTCATCATTTTGTTCTGATGATGATAATGACGAAGAAGTAGATGATGAATTTCTAAATGATCTCGCTGAAGATAAGCTAATACAAGAATTGGTTGGAGGTGTAGAATCTCCAACGGAAATGGACGTCTTAGACTCTAAAGGACCTGAAACAATATTTGAAAAGAAAATTGAAATTGTACCAGTTAAGCTAAACACAGTACAGGTATCACCAAAAAGCACAGATGATTATGTTTGTGTTTCAAACTTGTTACTACCAGATTTAAGTGCATTAAGACAAACTGCCCAAATAAAACCAAATTTTAGCTTAAACAAATTGAAGAACAGAAGTGAAAGTATTAATAGTCCTCCGGAAAAAGCTGTGAAACTCAAGCCAAAGAAGTCAATCAAACCAAACATTTTAAATAGATCCACAAAAGGTAGCAGTGGTGGGAGCTTTAAATGTCAAACAGATAGTAAATTGGAACATTCGAATTCAGGTTCTTCAAATGATACAGAATCGAGTACTGGGACAGTGAGAAAAGTTGAATTAAAATAAATCCCACAATATTAATGTTATAAATATAGAAATTTGTGAGGAGGGATGAACATTTGATACTCTTTTTTAAAATTAAAAAGAAAACTAGGCTTTTATTTTCTTAATTTCTTTGAAAATATATAGAGTTAAACTTTGCCAATATTAGAAAGTACGATATTATAGACAGATAAAAATTCGCAAGTCAAAATGAGATTTTTGATATACATCAAATTCTAGAAGTATATACCATTATATACCATCTCATTTAGAAATATTTTTTGAAAAAAATAATGAAGCATTTATTATTAAATCTGCTAAAGATGACAATACGTATATACGTATTGGTTATATAACCATATATGTAAATATGGAAGCTTTAAAGTAATTATAGTTATAATATTAAGAATTCGCTTGTATTTATGATTTATGCATTGTAAAAATTGACCAAATTATATAGAATAGTTTATTCATTATTATATATTTAAAAATAAATTACTTATTTGAAAATAAATTCTTTTTAGTAACCATTACTTCAACTGAAATACAATATTCGCTATAAATTCAATTAAAAAATAATCGATAAGGGAAGACCTTGATTGACTTTTGAGAACAAAGTTGCAATGTTACTTTCGGAAGGTCCCAAAAGAATCTAAGGGGGTATGTGTTAACTTATGAGGATGTTAACGACTGTGGACGAGGCGAATGTAGTATGCAAGGACTGTAGCTTTTGGCGCTCCGTTCTCTCTGACTACCCCGCTTAGGATAAAACATGAAGCTAAATAAGCAATTTTTGATATTAAAATTTCATGTCATGATAATGCCTGTCGTGGCGCAGAGGCACAAGCGTGCGACTGTAAACGCGACAGGTTGTGGGTTCGATTTCCACTCCAGGAAATGTAAGTA